>JAREIK010006954.1:0-28992 GCA_029783825.1 Sapria himalayana | reverse complement strand
GTATATTTTTCTTAAATCAACATTATGTGCATCATTTCATTCATTTGATGGTAAATTAGATATGAAATTATTTTGTGAGTCGCTTGATAATATAATGAATGTGTATTCTTAAATTCATCATTCAAACATATTTTGCTGAATTTAAAAGATTTTGTAAGGTAAACAATATACAATGTATAAATTTTGAACTTTACATTGAAATAAATGAAATTTTATGTACACGATATTAATAAATATTTTATCATATAAATATATAATCTTTTTTTGTTACAAATCAACAATGGCTTCTTAACAATGTGTGACATTATATTTTGAATTCTTAAAAGTATTTCAAAAATAAAATCTAATTTATATGTCAGATACATTAGTATTTTATCTTTCAATAAATAGATTTAACCTATATAATGATGATTTAGAGTAAAATTTAGCATTCTTTTTATTGAAAATGAATTATTTCTTTAAGAATCTAACACAATCAATTAAATTTTTATAAATATTGAGAGGCTTACCTATTCATAGCCTATTTAGCACTCCAATTGTAGCTCCGGCAAAACATGTTTATTCTCTTTTAACATCTTTTGAAACTATTAGATCACACTATCAGAAAATTTCAACTTCTAATTCCACTTACTTTCTAGCAACATTATAGGGTGTGAGCCTTGATCTAGATAACATGAAGGAACTTTTGATAAAGAAGTTTCTTTCGCTAATATATTTTTTGGTTAGTACAAACGTGAAGAGTTCTTTTTATGATCAACATGTAGTGACTATTCATGAATGAGAGATTATATATACTTCACCTTATAGTATATATTATGAGACATGTTGCTTAGTTCATTGATCAATCTATTTTAGAGCTAAATGATCCTAATGGTGATTTCATTGATTATGATCAATTGATTGCTCTATGGACACAAAATTGAGGTGTATATAACATCTTATTTTAAAAAGTTTTATTTTATTCTAGGAATTTATAATCTTAAACATTATTTTTTTCTTCTTTTGATAATATAACAATACTCATCTCTCCCTCTGAGATACTTTATCACATGTGCTAGTAATATTGGTAAATGCCTTTCACTCTAGTAGAACTTGGGAACTAACACCTCAGCCATTGAAAACTCTTGTTATTTGTTCTAGATATGTTTCTAGGTTGCTCCCTCCCATTTCTTCTCTCCTTCGTCGTTTGAGAGAAAAAATTTTTTAGCATTTTGATATGTGCTTCTCCTTCGTCTCTCCTTCCTTCGGCTCTCCTTCAGGTGCGAATTAAGTTTAACTCTCTAGTAGGCAGTTTGTGTGTGAGAAAAAATGTGCGGGACTTTCTTATTTCCATTCGTCACCTTGATAGCTAAGGGTTCTGGCCTGAATTTCCATCTACTAGTGTTCTCAATCGCCACGAAAATACTCACGGAAAATATGAAGAATCTATGGTTGAACTAATTAATGCTTAGAATTTTGTGAGTTTGTTGTAGCGAAGATGAAAATAAATGTAAATAAGATAACTCATCAACTAGATGTAGATAATCAGATTCCTCTTCGGAATTACTACAGAATAGCTGACAGTCTTCTGAGACAGGCAAATATATACAGGGAAGAGTAAAATGTAGTTGATTTGTATGGTATACTTCTTAGATTTTCAAGTTTGATACCTAAAACTATTCCATTACATCATGATTATCAAGTTTTATTCTACAAAGGAAGAACAACTTTTAAAAAGAGATTGTTACCTATATTAGGTGAGCAGAAAATTTTGATACCTTAATTTCGAAGTCAAGTGGAAGAAAATAAACAAAGGCTATGAAAGAGCCAAACAATCTCAACCCACAAGCTGTTCTTGCTCAAGCACGGTGTAAAACTGCCTTCCAATCTAGCACACCAATCTCAACAAAAGAATGAAAACTATCATGTTCGTGATTCTGCTTCAAGCTTGTCACAAATTGATAGCCAATTTCATAAACCATCAATCAATCTACCACTTCCAAAGCAAGAACCTATGTCTAGGCACTCATTTTTTTTGGTCCAAATGGCTTCCAAAAAAATTGGCTGGAGTCTAAGCCAAAGATGAAGGTTCAGTATCCGTGCCACACTACATATTTTTTTTCAAAAACCTCAAGCAATACTCTGACAATTGAATCTACTATGGAATCGGTTCTCTTTTTGGATGATGGCAGGTGGTTAAAATATATTATGGAGAAGCCATGTGAAATAGTAGATTCGGTACTATCAGAAAATCTTTTCATTTCACTAGCATTAGGCAACCATCCTTTTCTAGTTCTTGCACAATTACAACATGAGTCGACTCTAATTCCCTCATCAATGGTTGCTAATCCAACCTAGCCTATCAAAATCCTCGCTAGATAGGATGCCAATCCCTAATTCATATCATCATCTACATGTCTCTATAAATTTGATGATGGATTTCTTAAGACTTATTCGATCAAATACTGATAAGAATTTAGAAACATGTGGTGTTCTTCCCAGTTCACTAGAAAATAGGGTTTTCCAAATCACCAAGCTTATTATCCCAAAGCAAAAGTCAACATCAGATTTGTGTTAGACATTGAGTGAAGAAGAAATATTTGAAGTCCATGACAAATAGTCACTCTTTCCTCATGGTTGGATTCATATGCATCCGTCACAAAGTTGCTTCATGTCATCAGTTGATCTGCACACTCATTACTTCTATTAGATTATGTTGCCTGAAGCAATAGTAGTTGTTATGGCCTCCACTATGAATCTAGTTAAACAACATCTTTCACCTATCTGAGCCTACCGGAGTTTCCTTGATGCAAAATTGCCAACAGAGGGGGTTTCACCCACACGAAGAGCCTGTAAATAGGAGCCCAATCTACAACACTATTGTCATGTCTATATGAACACCACCTTAAGCTATGACATTGTAGATCTCCGAGAACCCTAAAATATAAAACCCTACACATTGTTATTGCTACCATTAAACACACAGTTTAAGTGTGGGCTCTGTTTTTTGATAAAAAGCATTTCTATGAAACATTATATATACTAAATTATTATAAAATAAAATACAAAAAATAACACTAAAATAAAATTATAAAAAATAAATAAGTTAAATAAAATAATAGAAATAGATCATTATTTAACCATAGATGATATTATTTAATAAATAAATAAAATATATTACATAATAATAAAGTATTCACAAACACACACACATATAAATATTATATGGTTATAAATTCATAAGAATTCAAATTATTTTTTATTAATATAATATGAAATAATTATAAAATCATATAATTTGAATCTTTTAATCATTATAAATTTTAATGTTTGAAGTGTTCTTTTAATAACGACATTGAAATATTAATTTTTAAATCATCAAAATTTTTTTGATGCAATTAAAACATCAATATATTAATCTTAAAATATCAACTTTTTTTCTTTTAAATTTTATGAAAAATTTAAAATTTTTTTTATAATTCAAAAATTTAAATCTATTAGTCATTATATTTTTAAAAAATTCCAATAATTATAAAAATATTATTTATACTTTTATTTTCATAAATATTTACTTGTTTATTCATTTATTCATATAATTTTATAATTTTTTTTATCAAACAATTATTTAGGTTAGTTTTTTATTAGTTGTAATTTTTATTTATTTTAATTTATTAATTAAAATATTTTATAAATATTATAATTATATAATAAATAATATAATGTTTTGTAATACAAATATTTAAATATCATAAATAAATATTTTAGATAAAATTAAGTATAATATTTTAATTAAATTATAATCAAAAAATAGTTATTTTAGTCATATTTAATATAAATTTTTATTCGTATTTATATATTTATTAATTTTTTTTATAATATCAAATTGAAATTATTATATGAGAAGATTGTGACATTCAAGGATCGCTCATATATAGACCATGACATACCTTTAATATAGAAAATTATATAAAATATTAAAATAAATAATGCTTAAAAATATCATTAAAGATAAGCAAAGAAAATTATAACTAAACCAAATAGCTAGGGAAAAATCCCTAGCTAAATGCAAATATTTTGAAAAAATAAACATTTAAAGAATTATTGATTCTAATTGTATATAAACTAATAAAAAAATGAATTTAGATAATTATTTAGTGACGGATTTAAATTAGCTAGGGACAATTTGTCGTTAAATTCATCACTAAAAATTAGCTAGGAAAATTTCATTACTAATTCTGTCACTAAAAATTAGCTAGGGAAATTTCACCACTAAATTCGTCGCTAAATTCACCACTTTTCTTTGAGCAGAATTTACAAAAATATTAGTGACAGATTTTGTCGGGCTATAATTAGTTAGGAAAAATTCATCGCTAAATCCATCACTAATAATTAGCTAGGGAAAATCCATCGCTAATAATTAGCTAGGAAAAATTCTATTGATAAATTCGTCATTCAATTCTCTGATTTTCTTTGGGCAGAATTTATGAAAATATTAGTGATGGATTATGGTGGGATCTAATTAGCTAGGGAAATCCATCGCTAAATCCATTGCTAATAATTAGCTAGAGAAAATTTCGTCTCTAAATCAATCACTAAATTCCCGGCATTTCTTTGCATGGAATTTACGAAAAAAATAGTGACTAAATATTTTCAATCGACCAATTCCATCACTAATCAGTCATTAAATTGTCGCTAATATGTTGCTAATTTTTAATTCAATATAAATTCAAAAATCCTTGTTATTCCATAGCTAATCCTTCGCAATTTAGTTAGGGATCAATCCCTGCTAAATCAATATTTACTTGTAGTATTATTTTGGGTCTGTAAACCAATTTCTCATGTTTTCTCACCCAGTTCTCTCCTTTCTATTCTTCTCAGGACTTAGCCAAGCAAGTCTCTATTGAATGACCTCTTTTTTTAAATTGCCCACAATAGAAGCTGTTCAAAGATGATGGGTTGCTAGTAACCTATTTCTTCATTCTATCTAATTCATATCCTTTGTGGGATAGGAAATTATAAGTTTACTTCAATGCAAACCCTTACCACACTTGGCCTAGTAAGGGTGGCACTAGCCCCATACATCAATAGAGGATTTCCAATAATTTTAGAAATGGAGAAGCGAGATGATTTATTGAAAAAATGGATGGGCAGTGGAGGTATGAGAAATAATGCCAGGGTGAGAAGGTTTTCTTCATTCGTGTTGAATTCAGCCATCTATTTGAATGTTCTCATGGAAAAACCATAGATATTTCAGTTATCCTTCAACCACATGAGAAGGTGGGCCTCTTCTGTGAAGAGTTGCAACATGACATGTTTATTGTCAAAAGCTTCGACATTGACTAGGCCTTTGAGCTTTAGCAAGGAAAAGAAATCTCTTATCTCATTAATGAGCAGGAACCTATGGGAGAATTTCCTAATGAGTGCTAATTTGTGAGCTTCCGATAGGATTGCAATTTCTTCGGGGAAAAAAAATATTTTGGGTGCTCCAATTTTATCCGAAGACTACTTATTAGGAGGCATGATTAAATAATATGTGATGGTAAATGATTTTTTATATGCAAGATAATCAATTTACTTCATTTTAAGCTCAAAACCACCACTTTCTTCCACAAATTGAAACTTTGTTTAAAAATGATGTGTTGGAAAAAATAAATTTTTTTTCTACTTTTCTTCTTTTATTCTTATTCGTCTTATTCTTCTAATTCTTCATATTCTTTTTAATCTTCTTATTCTTCTTATTCTTATTATTTTTATTATTATATGTGTTCATATTATTTTTTTCTTTTTATTATTTTTCTTATTTTACTGATTGTTCTTATTCTTCTTATAATTCTTATTCTTTTTATTCTTCTTTTTATTTTTATTCTTTTTATGGTTGATATTCTTTTTATTATTCTTATTATTCTTATTCTTATTATTTTACTTATTCATATTATTCTTATTATTTTCTTATTCTAGTTTTTCTTATTATTCTTATTATTCTTATTATTCTTCTAATTCTTAATATTTTCTTAATCTTATTATTCTTATTATTATTATTATATTACATATAATTTTATTCTACTTATCTTTCTTTTTTTTGTTCTTATTCTTAATATTATTATTATTATTAATGTTATTCTATTTATTCTTTATTATTTTATTATTCTTATTCTTATTCTTGTTATTCTTTTTATTCTTCTTATTTTTCTGATTATTATATTATTATTATTATTATTATTCTTATTATTTTCTTATTTTTCTTTTTCATATTATTATTATTCTTCTTCTTATTCTTAATGTTCTTAACCATCTTAAACATCATATTTTTTATTATTCTTATTCTACTTATTATTCTTATGTTCTTATTTTTCTTATTCTTCTTAATCTTATAATTCTTCTTATTCTTCTAATCTTAATTCTTCTTATTCTTCTTATTCTTCTTACTCTTCTTATTCTTATTATTTTTCTTATTCTTCTTATTTTTATTATTCTTGTTATTCTTCTGATTCTTCTTATTCTTTTTTATTCTTATTTTTCTTATTCTTCTTATTGTAATTATTTTTTATTCTTGATATAATTAATATTTTTTTTATACATTTTATTCTTCTAAACCTTCTTATTCTTCTTATTCTTTTTATTCTTCTTATTCTTTTTATTCTTCTTATTATATTTATTTTCTTATTCTTATTATTCATATTATTCATATTAATCTTATTATTCTTCATTTTCTTTTTAATCTTTTTTTTCTTCCAATTTTCTTATTATTCTTATTCTTCTTATACTTCATAATCTTCTTATTCTTATTATTTTTCATATTTTTTAGAATAAGAAGAATATGAAGAAGATAAGAATAAAAAGAATAAGAAGAATAAGAATAATAAGAATAATAAGAAGAAAAAGAAAATTAAAAAAAGATGAAGAATAATAATAATATGTAGAATTAGAATAATAAAAAGAATAAGTAGAATAAGAAGAATAAGAGAATAAAATAATAAGATGAATAAGATGAATAAAAAGAATAATAAGAATAATAAGAAATAGAAAAAAAAAAGAAAAAGAAGAATAAGAAGAATAAGAAAGATATTAAAAATAAAAGAAAAACAAGAATAAGAAGGATAAGAAGAATAAGAAGAGTAATAAGAATAAGAAGGATAAGAAGAAGAAAAAATAACAAGAAGAATAATAAGAAAAAGAATATTAAAATAAAAGGAAAAGTAATAAAAATAATAAGAATAATAAGATGAATAAAAAGAATAAAAATTATAAAAATAATAAGAAGAATAAATGAATAAGAAGAATAAGAACAAATTGTTTAAAAATATGAATGAGAAGAATAATAAGAATATGAAAAATAAGAAAAATAAGAAAAATAAAAGATTAACAAGATTAAGAAGAATAAAAAGAATAAAAAGAAATAAGAAGAATAAGAAGAATAAAAAAATAAGAAGAATAAGAAGTATAAGAAAAAGAAGATATAGAAGAATAAGAAGAATAAAAAGAATATGCATAAAAACAAGAATAAGAATACTACGAAGAATAATTAGAATAATAAAAATAAGAAGATTAAAAAGAATATGAATAAAAAGAATAATAAAAATAGGAATAATAATAATAATAATAATAAAAAGAATAAAAAGAATAAAAAGAATAAGAAGAATAATTATAAAAATAATAATGAGAAGTTTAAAAATAATATGCAGAATAATAATAATATGAATAATAAGTAGAATATAGCTTAAGAAAATAATAAAATATAGAGAATAAAAAGAATAAGAATAATAAGAATAATTAGAAGATAAAAAAAATAAGAAGTAAAAAAAGAATAAGAAGAAAATAAGAATAAGAAGAATAAGAAAAAAAAGGAATAATAAGAATAAGAAGAATAATAATATAAGAAGAATAAGGTGAATAAGAAGAATAACATGAATAAGATGAATAAGAAGAATAAGAAAAATAAGAAGAATAATAAAAATAAGGAGAATAAAAAATAATAAGACTGAGAAGAATAAGAATAAAAAGAATAAGAAGAATAATTAGAATAAAAAGAGTGAGAAGATAAGAAGAATCAGAATAAAAGAAAAATAATAAGAAAAAAAGAAAAAGAAAATTTTGAAAAATAGAAAGAATAAGAAGAATAAAAATAAATATTTTAATAATAATAAGTATAAGAAGAATAATTAGAATAACAAGAATAAAAAGAATAAAAAAATAAGAAGTAATAGAAGAAAACAATGAAAAGAAGAAAAAGAAGAATAAAAAGAATAAGAAAAATAAAAAGAATAAGTAGAAAAGGAAGAATATGAAGAATATAAATATAAGAATATAAGAAGAATAAAAAGAATAAAATAAAATGAGATTAAGAAGAATAAGAAGAATAACTAGAATAAATAATAAGAAATATAACAATAAAAAGAATAAATATAATAAAAATAATAAGAAGAATAAGAAGAATAAGAAGAATAAGTATAATAAGAAAATAAGAAGAATAAGAAGTATAAGAAGAATAAGAGAATAAGATGAATAATAAATTAAAAGAATAGTAAGAATAATAATATAATATAAATAATTAGAATAAGAAGAAGAATAAAATAATAAGAAGTATAATAAGAAGAATTAGAAAAATAAAAAGAATAAGATAATAAGAAGAATAATAGAAATTAAGATTAAGATGAATAAGAAGAATAAGAAGAATAAGAAGAATAAAATATTGTTAAAAGATGCAAACAGAGGGTGAAGTTTAAAGAAAACCTGAAAAAGAGAAGGGAGTGTTATTATTAGACTATATGATTTTTTTGTCTAGTGAACTGTGTTTGTTAGGGGTAGGGGTGTATTAAGAGATAGGGAAGAGGTGATTGAGAAATGATGGAGGGTGGGATGGTAGATTTTTTGCATTCACTATTTTTCAGATGGAAGAAATAGAAGATTGAAAACAATAATAGACGAAAGGATTCAACTCAGCAAAGTAGAAAGAGTAGCTACTCTCTTTAAATGGGCTTGGAATATCTTAAGAAATTCGAGGGGTATAATATGAGGGGTACAATAATAGTAACTCAAAAGTTTATATGTCTATCTATGAAAAATATCTTAAGAAAAAAGAAAAAAGAACAAATATTATTTAAATGGGCTTGGAATAATGATAATCCACAAAAATTAAAACTTTTATGTGGAAAGTTTTATCTAATATTATACCAATTGATAATAATTAAAGTAGAAAGGAATTCATCTAGTTTCTAGATGTGAATGTTGTTTAATTGAGATCGAAACATTAGATCACCTCTTTTCAGAAGGGAGAGTAGCTGCAAAAATATGGAAATGATTAGCATCAGAAATGTAGATAAAATATGAACATCTCCCTCTAAAATGTAGGTTTAAAAAATGGTGTAACTCAAAAGTTCCTAGCATGGCACAGAAAATGGATTAAAGTAATGTTCCACCAATAGTCATTTGGTGCATTTGGAAAGATAGGAATAAAGTAGATTCGAGGGTATAATATGATGGTGGAAGAAATCTGGTAATATAAAAGAGGAAACAAGAAAAATTTTAGAAATATGCCCTATAAAAACTCAAGGTTCAAAGATGGATAAGGATACCTTACATTTTTGGAACCTAAAAGAAAAACCACTTAAGCGGTTTAAAATAATTAGCATAAAATCGGAAAAACCAGCAAGAGGAATGTTTACTTTAAATACAGATGGTAGTTTCGATAGAGATATGGGGGAAGCTGGAGGAGGGGTAGCAATTAGAAACTCGGAGGGGAAGTTAATTTTAGCTTTCACTAGAAGATTGCAAGCATCATCGGTTTTACATGCCGAGATATTAGCACTAAAAGAAGGGATAAGAATATGTAAAAAATTAGACATCAAGAATGTAGATATTCAAATTGATTCAAAAATAACTGTAAATCTAATTAAAAATAGTCAATTATGTGGAAATATGAAAATGAGATAGAAGAAATTATGCATGATTTAAATTCATTAGATTTCACTATAAACACATATCAGAGAAGCTAACGCTTTGGCTGATGCATTATCTAAATATGGTAGGAAGAGAGGAGATCAGAAGTATAAGGAAGATAACTTACCAAAAAGTATTTTGGTATTATTAAATTAGATAGCAAGGATTTCCCTTATATCAAAAATTAAAAATAATAATTTTTATTTACAAGGGCTTTTTTTTTGTTTATTATGGTATTCTCTTCATATCCTCATCGTTCCATCCTGGTCCTGAGGGATGTTACTATGATGGTTGGGAAACATTACAGTACCGCCCGGTAAGTCTGCAGGTTTAGGGGGCTCAAAAATACAGTAACACTGTAGGTTTTTATGTATGCACTGTGGTTTTTTTTGTTTTTGTTTTACAGGCTTATAAAAAAAATGAACAGTAACATTGCAGGGTTAATTTGAAGGATCAAGATGGGGCATTTGATAATAGAGTAGATTATATATGCATGTAGATCTTTCTTGCAGGTAACTAAGTATATGAAAATGATACAAAGCTGGACAAAGTGCCTGCTGACTTTTAGTTTTCTTTTCTTATTATAGGCGTATGGAGTCTGTATATTTTAGAATGCTGTATTTTTTAGCTACTGGAAGTCGGTGTTATTTGATATAAGTAGTTTGCTGCGTTTTATGAAGTCTGTGTTATTTTAGAAAAGTTGGAAGTCTGTAAATCTTTAGTTGAGATGTGTTAAGTATGGAGTTCATGTAAACTTAGTAATAGTAGAGTAATTGAAGATCAAAGATTAAAAAGCATGGAGGGAGGCAACCAAGCAAGGAACTCTTACAACTCAAGATATGGAAGGATTCAGAAATTGCTAGAAATAGTCTGAAGATCAACAACATCTCAATGATACAACCAAGGAGTCTGCTGCTGAATTTTCTGGTTGAAATATCCAGAAATTGATGGTAAATGGGTTTTCATCTATAAGGATATGATGCTCTTGATTTTATGCAGGCTGGAATTTTTGTAGGTTAAGCAGAAATCAAAAGTTAAGAGCTGTGATTAGCAAGCACATCTGGCAGAATATTTATAGAGGAGTCCAAAAAAAGCAAAGCAGAATTTAAAAGATGCATTGCTGATATTCAAGGTGGGATACACTAAAGAAGTGGTAGAATTTTAGCATCTCTCAAAATCAATATTACAAGAAGAATTCCAGCATGAAGTAGATTTCCAACTGAATTTAAAAGAAGCAAAGCAGAATTTCAACATGAAGAATCAAAGGTCTTATATTACAAGACATTGAAGAGACATGGACTCTTGAAAAAGACTGAATTAATCATGAGAAAGAACTAACTTCTCAAAGCATAAATGAAGAACTCAAAAGTCTCAAAAGCATTTCTCTATAAATTTATACACTTAGATTGATGTAAATGTTAAAGATTTTCTTAAATATTGAGTGTAATAGGGCTAAGGGTAGATGTTAGTTTGTAAAAATGGTATTCCTCCCAAAAGGAGGGTTATAATTAATAAATAACATTTAAAAAAAGAATGAGGAGATGGAGGAGAGAGAGGAGAAGGAGGAGAGGAGGAGGAGGAGGAGAAGGAGGAGAAGGAGGAGGAGAAGGAGGAGGAGGAGGAGGAGAAGGAGGAGAAGGAGGAGAGGAGGAGGAGGAGGAGGAGAAGGAAAAGGAGGAGGAGGAGGAGGAGAAGGGAGGAGGAGGAGAGGAGGAGGAGGAGAGAGGAGGAGAAGGAGGAGAAGGAGGGGAGGAGGAGAGGAGGAGGAGGAGAAGGAAAAGGAGGAGGAGAAGGAGGAGAATGAGGAGGAGGAGGAGGAGGAGGAGAAGGAAGAGAAGGAGGAGAAAGGAGAATGAGGAGGAGGAGGAGGAGGAGGAGGAGGAAAGGAGGAGAGAGAAAATAGGAGAGGAGGAGGAGGAGGAGAAGTAGGAGGAGAAAAGAGGAGGAGAAGGAAAAGAAGGAGGAGAAGGAGGAGAAGGAGGAAAGGAGGAGAAGGAGGAGAGGAGGAGGAGGAGGAAAAGGTGAAGAAGCTGGAAAAGGAGGAGAAGGAAAAGGAGGTGAAAGAGGAAAAGGAGAAAGGAGGAAAAGGACGAGGAGGAAAAGGACGAGAAGGAGGAAATGGAGGAGAAGGAGGAAAAGGAGGAGAAGGAGGAAAAGTAGGAGAAGGAGGAAACGGATGAGAATGAGGAAAAGGAGGAGAAGAGGAAAAGGAGGAAAAGGAGGAGGAGGAAAAGGAGGAGATGGAGGAAAAGTAGGAGAAGGAGGAAAAGGAGGAGAAGGAGGAAAATGAGGAAAAGGAGGAAAAGGATGAGAAGGAGGAAAAGGAGGAGAATGAGAAAAAGGAGGAGAATGAGGAATAGGAGAAGGAGGAATAGAGGAGAAGGAGGAATAGGATGAGAAGGAGGAGAAGGAGGAGAAGGAGGAAATGAGGAATAGGAGAAGGAGGAGAAGAAGGAGAAGGAGGAGGAGAATGAGAAGAAGGAGAAGAAGATAAAACTAAAAGGAAAGGAGAGAAGAAGAAGAATGAGAAGTATAGTTAATTTAAGAATAGCTAGAAAACTGGTCAGAAAAACAAACAAAGAATAATATCTTAAAATGTATTAGAAGTTATATTCCGCATATAGTGCTATGGTGCATATGGAAGCTAGAAACAGAAGTAGATATGATAATGTAAAATGGAACATAATGTCATTTTGAGAAATAAAAAAAGAGAGTGCTTTTATTACGGCTTGTAATCCAATAAAAGTGGAAAACAGAAAAAGAGGAAGATAGAATAAAAGAATGGCACCTCGCAACAATAGCAAGAAAAATGCCAATTATGAAAATAGTTAACTGGAATAACATGAGCAGGCAGTCTAACACTAAATACTGATGGAAGCTTTAAAAGAGAAATGGGAGAAGCTGGTGGAGAGGTTTAATAAGAAATGCAGAAGGAGAGGTACTGAAAGCGTTCACATCAAGAGATATAGTATCTTCTGCCTTGCAAGCAGAAATTATAGCCCTACAAAAGGGGTTGCAAATTTGTAAATCTAATAATTACCAAAGGTTCAAGCATAGGTGGATTCAAAATACTAGTGGACCTAGTACAAGGAAAGATATATTTATGGAAATTTGAAGAAGAGATTGATAACATTAGAAGCATTCTAAGAGAAATAAAAGGTGAAATTAAGCATATTTATAGGGAAGCAAACATGATTGCAGATAGATTAGCGGAAGAAGGAATGAAAAAAGGATCACAAGAATTTAGAGGGGAGAATACCTGGAAAATTCAAAGGCTAATAAGATTAGATAAAATTGCATTTCCGTATATTAGGCTTCAAAAAACATGAATTAATTTGAAAGGGGGGGAGGGGGGGAGGTTTTTGTTTTAAGCCCGATAAAGGGCTGAGTAAGCCCTAGAAAGGGCAGAAAATTATTTATCTAATGAATTGTTGTTAGTGTTTGTCTTTTTTTTGCAGTTGGCAGGAGATAAAAGTAGAAAGAGATAGCTTCCCTGCTCCGAGGGAAGCCGGATAAGAAGTATTTTGTAATTTTATTGTTTGGTTTTGGCTTTGGTTGGATTTTTCAGGCTAAGTTAAGCTTTAGCAAGGCTCTTGCAAAGGTTTAACTAAACAAAGTAGCCTAGACAAAGTTAGAAAGGAAAGGAAATGATTGGTTGGAGGAACTGGCTTGGAGATAGTGATTAGAACTATCATTTTTCACTGGAATCTGTTATGTGCAATAATGTCAGCTACGGCTGTAATAACTATCTCGTAGTTACTCCAGTTACGGATGAGCAAGTGCATTGATTAGCCAAGAGACTTATCAGAGTCGTGCCGAGTTTTTCATGGGAGCTGTTGCACTCAGTTCTGATTCTCTACCCATAAAAGAGCACGATTGATCAAGAAACTACAAGGCTGATAAAGGGCTGAGCAAGCCCTAGAAAGGGCTGAAATTATTAACTAAGAAATTATTTTTAATGTTTGTCAGTTTTTCTTTTTTCTCTTGCAGCCGGCAGGGGGATTAGAGAACTGAGGGAAGTTGAATAAGGAGAGAGTTTGTAATTTTTTATTGCTTGGTAGGCCTCTTTTTGGTTGGATTTCTTTTCAGGTTAAGTCAAGCTGTAATAAGGAGGTTCACAGAACTAGCATAGGTTAACTAAAAGGAAAGCAGGCTGGACAAAGCTATAGAGGAAGGAACCAGTATTCTGCATTGATTCGGCCAAGAGAGAAGGAAATGGCTGGTTCTGTGAAATTTTTGCTTTGATTCGGCCAAGAGAGGCAGTGTGTTGAATTATTTCTGCTTTGATTCGGCCAAGAGGCTGCTCTTACTTACACATTGTTGAATTATTCCTTACGCATTTTTCTTTCATCAAGAGACTGTTATTGATCGGCCAAGAGACCGTTAGTAGAAGGATATGAAATTTACATTTTAATCTAGAATTCTAGATTAGGTTTTAAAGTGGGTGTAAAAGGGATAAGGGTAGAACTAGTTTGTAAAAATGGTATTCCTCCGCCAAAAGTGAGGGTGATAATTAATAATAAAATAACCTTTAAAAAAAAGAAGAAGAATAAGAAGAAGGAGGAGGAAGAGGAGTAAAAGAAGAAGAAGAAGAAGACGGAAGAGGGAGGAGGAGGAGAAGAAGAAGTAGAAGAAGAAGAAAAAAAAAAGAAAAAAAGAAAAAGAAGAAGAAGAAGAATAATAATAATAATAATAATAAAAAGAAGAAAAATAAGAAAAATAAGAAAAATAAGAAAAATAAGAATAATAAGAATAAGAATAATAAGAAAAATAAGACTAATAAGAAGAATAAGAAGAATAAGAAGAATAAGAAGAATAAGAAGAAAAAGAAGAATAAGAAGAATAAGAAGAAATGAAGAAAAGAAAAATAAGAAGAAAAAAAAAGTATAGGAAGAAAAAGAAGAATAATAAGAAAATGAAGAATAATAAGAAAAAGAAGAATAAAAGAATAAGAAGAAATGATGAATAGGAAGAAAAAGAAGAAAAAGAAGAATAAGAAGAAAAAGAAGAATGGAAAGAAAAAGAAGAAAAAGAAGAAAAAGAAGAAAAAGATGAAAATGAAGAAAAAGATGAAAATGAAGAAAAAGAAGAAAAAGAAGAAAAAGAAGAAAAAGAAGAAAAAGAAGAAAAAGAAGAAAAAGAAGAAAAAGAAGAAAAAAGAAGAAAAAGAAGAAAAAGAAGAAAAAGAAGAAAAAGAAGAAAAGAAGAAAAAGAAGAAAAAGAAAAAAGAAGAAAAATAAGAAAAAGAAAAAAGAAGAAAAATAAGAAAAATAAGTGTAGTAAGAAAAGAAAAAAAAGAAGAATAAAAAAGAAGAATAAGAAGGATAGGAGGAAAAAGAAAAACAAGAAAAAGAATAAAAAAAAAGAAAAGAATAAAAGGAGGAGAAGGAGGAGAAGTAGGAGAATGAGGAGGAGTAGAAGAAGGAGGAGAAGTAGGAGAAGGAGGAGGAGTAGGAGAAGGAGGAGAAGGAGGAGAATAAGGAAAAGGAGAAGAAGCAGGAGAAGGAGGAGAAGGAGGAGATGAGGAGAAGGAGGAGAAGGAGGTGATTGAGGAGCAGGAGGAGGAGGAGCATGAGGAGCATGAGGAGGAGGAGGAGAAGGAGGAGGAGGAGGATGGGGAGGAGGAGGAGGAAAAGGTGAAGAAGGAGGAAAATGAGGAGAAGGTGGAAAAGGAGGTAAAAGAGGAAAAGGAGGAGAATGAGGAAAAGGAGGAGGAGGAAAAGAAGGAGAAGTAGGAAAAGTAGGAGAAGGAGGAAACAGATGAGAATGAGGAAAAGGAGGAGAATGAGGAAAAGGAGGAGAAGGATGAAAAGGAGGAGAATGAGGAATAAGAGGAGAAGGAGGAATAGGAGGAGGAGGAGGAGGAGGAATAATAGGAGAAGGAAGAATATGAGGAGAGGAGGAATAGGAGGAGAAGGAGGAATAAAAGGAGAAGGAGGAGAAGGAGGAGAAGGAGGAGAAGGAGGAGAAGGAGGAGAAGGAGGAGAAGGAGGAGAAGGAGGAGAAGAAGGAGAAGAAGGAGAAATATGAGAAGAAGGAGAAAAAGTAGAAGAAGAAGGAGAAGAAGAAGAAGAAGAATAAGAAGAAGAAGAATAAGAAGAATAATAAGAAGAAGGAGGAGGAGGAGGAGGAGGAGAAGAAGAAGAAGGTGGAGGAGGAGGAGGAGGAGGAGAAGAAGAAGAAGAAGTAGTAGTAGTAGAAGAAGAAAAAGAAGAAGAATAATAATAAAAATAAGAAAAAGAAGAAAAAAAAGAAAAAAAAGAAAAAAAAGAAAAAAAAGAAAAAAAAGAAAAAAAAAGAAAAAGAAGAAAAAGAAAAAAAAGAAGAATAAGAAAGAATAAGAAGAATAAGAAGAAAATGAAGAATAAGAAGAATAAAAAAAAGAATAGGAAGAAAAAGAAGAATAATAAGAAAATTAAGAAAATGAAGAAAAAGAAGAAAAAGAAGAAAAAGAAGAATAAGAAGAATAAGAAGAAAAAGAAGAATAAGAAGAAATAAGAAGAATAAGAAGAATAAGAAGAATAAGAAGAATAAGAAGAATAGGAAGAAAAAGAAAATAAGAAGAATAAGAAGAATAAGAAGAAATAGAAGAAAAAGAAGAAAAAGAAAAATCACAAGAATCATAAGTATCACAAGAATCATTATTGTTTGCCAGGTCACACCCTAGGAGATTAATCAGGTAAATATATGCTGGATATAAGCCTCGCCTATTTTGCAGAATTAGAAGGCGGATATTGGTTATTATAGTTTATCTTGGATTGTTATACTTTTCTCATCAGGTAAAGTAATGTATAGAGTTGCAGCTTCTATTTTTCTGCAGTTTTTCAGGGTTGAGGTATTACGTCGGGCTCAGATTATGGATGGAATTAAGAAGCATTTTGTCTCTTATTATTATTTGTTAAGGGTCTAGTCGTGTTTGTCTATTATTTGTTGGAAATCATGATTTATGTATGTGAATCTCTGTCTGTAAGATGGTCCTCTGTATAGAGTCGGTAAGGAGGTCTTGTGTGGAGTCGGCAAGGTGTTTGTATAAATGTCAGCCAAGTAATATCCCATGAGTCTATGGGTATGCGTCGGTCAACTTACAGGGTTGGTGTCTGCTCAGTTTGGGTCATCATTTTGCCAAGGTAGGATAGTTCAAGATGAGGAAGGTGGGAGGAGAGCAAAAATCTTAAAGATTTGCATAAGAATGGCCAGGGGAACTTCCAAAGGGTTTGCATGTAGATTAATCTAAATTCCAAGAATCTATGGAATATTTATTTTTCGATATTATCACAGGATATGTTCCGTCTAGATGCTTTATTTTTTTGAAAAATGGTTGTAAAAGGGGAAAGGGTAGATGTAGTTTGTAAAAATGCTATTACTCTGCCAAAAGAGAGGGTTATAATAAAAAAAAAAAAAAAAGTATCACAAGAATCAACAGAATAATATGAATAATAATAATAATAATAAGTATAAGATTAAGAAGAAATAAGAAAAAAAAGAAGAATAAGATGACTAAAAACAATTTGAAGAATAAGAATAAAAAAATGATAAAGAAAAAAAAGAAAAAAAAGCAAAAAAATAAGAAAAAAGAAAATAATAAGAAAAAAAAAGATTATAAAGAAGAAAAATAAGAAAATTAAAAAAAAGAAAAAAAAGAAGAATAAGAATAATTACAAGAATTAGATGAATAAGAAGAATATGAAGAATAATTACAATAATAAAAATAAAATAAAATGATAATGAATAATAACAAAAATAATAAAAATAAGAAGAATAAAAAAGAATAAGAAGATTAGGAAGATTAAGAATAATGTAAAGAATAATAAGAATAAGAAATATAAGAAGAATAAGAAAAAAAAGAAGATTTAGAATAATAATAAGAATAAGAAGAGGAGGAAGAATAGGAAGAATAACAATAAAAAGAAGAATAAGAATAATAAGAAGAATAATAAGTATAAGAAGAATAAGAAGAGTTTTAAGAATAAGAAGAATAAGAAGAATAAAATGAATAAGATGGATAAGAAGAATAAGATGAATAAGAAGAAAAAGATGAATAAGAAGAATTATAAGAATAAGAAGAATAATAAGAATAAGAAGAATAACAAGAATAACAAAATTTATAAAAATTATAAAAATTATAAAAATAAGAAGAATAAGAAGAAGAAGAATAAATAATAATAATAATAATAAGAATAAGAAAAATTAGAACAATAATTACAATAATAAGATTTATAACTATAAAAATAATAACAAGAATAAAAAGAATAACAAAAATATGAAGAATAAGATGAAAAAGGAGATTAAGAAGAATATGAAGAATAACAAAAATAAGAATAATAATTAGAATAAAAAGAAAAAGAAGAATAAGATGACTAAGAAGAATAAGACAATTAAAAAGAATTAGTAGAGTAAGAAGATAAAAGTAATAAAATGAATAAAAAAATAATAATAATAAAAAGAATATGAAGAATCAGATTAATAAGAAGAATAAGAAGAATAGGAAGAATAAGAAGAATCAGAAGAATAACAAGAAAAGAAGAATCAGAAGAATTACAAGAATAAGAAGAATTAGAAGAATAATAAGAATAAAAAGAATAATAAAAATAAATACAATAAGATGGATAAAAAAATAAGAAGAATAAATAAAAATAAGAGAGAAGAACATAAAGGTGAAAAAGAAGAACATGTGCTCTCAATTTTAGAGAGAGAAAATCCTAATTCTAGTGAGAGATAACTCCATTGTGGTGAAGAAAGGGTTGAAATCAAGCTGAAAAAAGAAGAAATGGATTATCTTGCCCATAATAAATCATTTTCTAACATTTATTATCCATCTAAGCCCTAATAAACATCCGTCAAAAAAATGGAGAACTCGCAATATATTTTTCTCTTGAAGACATCAAAGTACTCTCAAAATCTCACAAATTCTCCCTCATCGAAAAATTCTCATGGACCACCTCCTATTGATGGTATATGGGACTTCTTCTTCTCGTTCATGCTCAAAGTCTTGATCAAAGTTGGCTTGATAGACAACAAGCATGTCCTGGTGCAGCACATCACAGAGAAAGACTTCCTTCGTCTGTGGCTAAAGGATAACTGGAATGTATGAGGTTATCATATGAGGACATTCAAATGGTCAGCAAGTTTTAACACGAGTGAAAAAATCACTTACTCCGGTATGGTTTCTTCTACACTCATTGCCTATACATTTTTTCAACAAATCTTCACTCTTCTCCATCTCTAATCTCATTGCAAACCTCTATTGATGGATGGCACTACTGCCAACCTCTCTAGACCAAGTGTTGCACAAGTCTATATAGAGGTTAATATCCAACACACTATCCGCAAAGTATATGGATTGGACAGAATAAATTTCCTTGGTTTCTGGCAACCTATAATTCCCAAAGCATTTCCTAGTTATTGCAATCAATGTAAAAAGAGGGCATAAAACAAAAAATTGCATTGTGAACACAAGGAGAGAAGAACATAAAATCTAGGTTAGAAAATAGGAGAATAAACAGGAAGTAACTAATGAGGAAGATGAAGAACCTATACTAATAACAGAAACTCCTAAAAATAAAATAGAAGCTCCTAAAAATAACTTTGTCCCCATAGGAAAATATAACAGCACATGAAAGAAGTAGACTCATAATGGGAAGAATAGAGGAACTGGTGATTCAAACTAGAAAAAATAAAATAAAATTAAACAGGAGGCAAACACATAAGGATGGTTCACTGGCTCAAAATTTGGTTCAGATTATGAATCAATAAAAAGCTCTAATGGTATGCCTACCAAAACTGAAAATTAAAAGGAAAACTATTCTATAGATGATATAGATATTGAAAAAAGAAGATAGTAAATAGAAAACCGAGATAAGGCATTAGAAAATTTAAAAATTATAAGCATTCAAATGGATAAAATTGACAAAACAGAGAGCCTAGTTAAAACTCAACCAACCCACATAAAAAACCAAGAAATACACAAAAACATTTGATTAAAACTAATGAACAAAAAAATAAAACAAGCACAAAATCAAAATCCTTTAATAATGCATAAATATTTATTATGGAACATTCGAGATATAGCTAACCCCTCTTCACTAAATAGAATAATCAAAATGATTAAAATACATAAAATTTTATTATTAATGATTGCCAAACCAAAGGTGGGTATAAATCAATTAGAAAGTTTCAAAAACAAGTTAGGATAAAAAAATGGGTTTTCCAATAAAATTAGTAAAATTTGGGTAAAGTGGAATAACTTGGATATAGCAAAAATAAAGGAAAATGATCAAATTATCAATCTTAGTTTAGGAAAAAAAACATAGAGGGTATCATTTCTATAGTCTATGCGAGTAACTCAAGAAATAAAAGAAAAGAGTTATGGAAAATCATGGAGGTGATATCAATTAAGAATTTACCATGGATAATTGGAAGAGACTTTAATACTGTAAGAAATTCATCGGAGAAAAAAGAAGGTAGGACAATAAATACAATAGCTTGTGATAAATTTAATAGGGTAATAACTAAAAATTATCTAATAGAAGTAGATTTTCTAGGATCAAAATACACATGAACAAACAACCATAGAAAGAAAGGAGCCATCTGGTCAAGACTGGACAAGATTCTGCTCAACTTAAGATGGATAGACACTTTTGGAAATATAGGCATAAATCACCTGAATATGACATGCTCGAATCATAATTCACTGCTTATTACTCCCCAAAAAAAACAAGTGAGCAGAGCATCATTTAATTTTCAAAATATGTGATGCTTACATGACGAATTCCTGGGCACGGTTAAAAATTCATGGGAGTCCCCGATCATAGGTAATTTAGCTCATATTTTTTCAGGTAAACTATTTAGATTAAGATCATGCTTATTTCAGAATGGAACTCAAAGAAATTTGGAAACATTAATAAAATCATTCAAGACATGGAACAAAATATAGATGAACTAGAAAAAGAACATGATAAAAATAATAACACAAATAATCTCAAGGCTCTTCACAAAGCTATAGGTAAACTCAAATTAAAATTACGTATGGAGGAGGTCTTCTGGAAACTAAGATCAATAATAAAATGGATAAAAGAGGTGGATCTAAATACTAAATTATTTTTTCAAATTACTAAAATAAAAAATCAAAATACACAAGATCATAGGAATTAGGAATAATGAGGGGCTATGGGTAGAAAATAATAAAGACAAAAGAAAACAAAAGTCTGTGGGCTAAATACATGAGACCAAAATACTTTGTTAATAATGACACTAACAAGGATAAAAAGATTAATAATAGTTCTCAGATATGGAAAAAAACACTAAAACAAAAATAATAATAAATAAAAATGCAACCTAACAAAACATGGATGGAAATTGAAATTAACTAAAGAAGGTCTATTTACTTTAAAATTTGTAAAAAACTTAATTTAAATGAAAAACCCATAGCAAGAGATATTTAAATGGTGTTGGGAGAACAATAACTCATGAAAAATATATTTATTTCTATGGAAAACTTTGTCTAACATAATCCCATTGGACAATTTTATTCAAAGGAAAAGCATAGACTTAGTCTCTAGATGTGATTGTTGTAAAAAAACATAGAAACATTGGAACATTTATTCTCTCAAGGTTATATAGAAACAAAGATTTGGGAGAATTTAGGAAAATAAATGGGGATAAAGTAAAGAAGGCAAACCCTTAAAATAAGACTACAATGCTGGGAAATAAAATCTATTAACAATTGTGCATATAACTAGCTCAGAAACACTATACCTCCTCTAGTTATCTAGAGTATCTAGAAAGCTAGAAATAAAAGTAAATACTAGGGAATAGAGATTAAAAGTTAATGGTATAGAGAGAGAAATTAAAATAGAATTAAAATTAATCACAGAAGATTACCCATTACAAAATATAAATTATGTAGAAGATAAAGATTACATAGACACGTGGCAACTAAGATATAAAATAGCTAAGCCAACAAACTTTGCTAGAACATGCTGAAATAAACCTCCAAAAGGTTACATGGTGCTTAATACAGATGATAGCTTTAAAAGGGATATGGAGGTAGCAGGTGGAGGAGGGTTATTAAGGGACTCCGAAGGGAAGGTCTTATTTACTTTCACTAAAATACTTAAAGCTAATGCACCTATTGAGTTAGAAATCCGAGCAGTATTGATCAGTCTACAACTAAGCAAAAGAAATAACATCAAAAACTTTCAAGTGAAAATATATTTTTTAACATTAGTGAATTTAATTAATGGAAACAAATATTTATGGAAATATGAAAAAGAATAGAAGATATCATACTTCTAGCCTCTGATTTTTTTTTAAGTTTGTTTTATTATTATGCCATCTCTTTTGGCGGAGGAATACCATTTGTACAAGCTAATACTACCCTTTTCCCTTTTACACACTTTCTCAATTACAAAAGATAAAACATAGCTCTATCAAATTATACTTTTGATTATCTTCATTAAACTATGTATTATGATGAATGTTTGCTAGTTTTGATGCACTTTTCTGGACTTTTTTTGTTCAAACTATATTTGTGGTCTTTTCCTGCCTTTCATGCCTTTATTTGGCTCTTTTACTTTGTTTTTTCCACATCAATTGTTTAAGATATACACCTCTTGCTGCTCCATATAAATTGTAGCACAGAGCACATATTAAGAGAAGCCAATCTAGTTGTGTATAAATTAGCAAAAAATAGTGTGAAATAAGGAAACTAGGATTTTGGAATATTAAACATCCCGACAAAATAAAAAGGTTCGCTCAAACTAGATAAAATAGGTTTTCTGAACTATAGAAGTGGTTAAGGAATCAATCATTTACAAAGAAGGTTAAATATTGGAAATGATACATGCAGTTTATATTTTAATGCTGCCTCTTTGTTTATAGTTTAAATAGACAAAAAACATGCAAAAAAAAAATTCTATTATGATGAGGTTATCTACACAGGCTATCTTATCTATTTACATAGGAATGAAGCAAAGGCATCAATTCTTGAAATGCGCAAGACAAGCAGAAACTAGATAAAATAAATAGAACATATTATAGTTTAGATTATTGATTTTCTTGCAGCACATACCAAGGCCACTACTGGTAAGAAAATGGAATATTCTTTGTAATTTATTTATTGGTTTGTTTTGTAGATGAATAGAGAAGGTAACAATATCTAAGTGAGTTAGGAGAGTATATTATAAATGGATGGTTTTTTCATTGGGTTTTGCAAACAACAAACACATAGCTACATGGTGCCAAAAAGTTAGATTACAATTTTTCACAGCTTAAAGAAACATGAAAAATAAATCAAAAAACATGTCAAGATTAGCCATAGAAAGAAGAGCACGCAATAACTAGTTTCCCTCACCAGCTCAAATCAAAAGTCTGGCAATTATGAAAAACAACAAATATATAAACTGCAATTCATCATCTACTCTACATAAAGTAGTATATTAAAATGATAGGAGCTAAAAGATGCAAAAACCAAACTTGAGGATAAAGTATGAAGAAGCATGTGGTCACTGCTAAGGATCTCAAAATTGGAAAAAGAAAAGGAAGACTTAAATACGACATATAGACCTCCACCAAATGGTAGAACCTAAAATAATGAGCTCAAAGGTGGCTGCTTTATCATAGCTGAACAAAGTAGAACAAACCGCTTAAGGGAAGAGCCATGAAGGACAACATTTTTTCTAAAGCAATATGTTCAACTAGCAAGCATAAGTAAAATGCAGGAACAACTTCAAAGTTATAGAATAAATCCATCTATGGACAAATAAAATCCTTTATTAAGTTTAATTTTGTTTTATTTTTTTTGAAGAAAGCTATAAAAGGGAAAAGGGTAGTTGTTAATTTGTATCAATGGTATTCCTCAACCAAAAAAGAGGGTTATAATAATTAAACAAACTTTCAAAATAAAAAAAAAAGAAAAATAAGAATAACAAGAATAATTAGAATAATAAGAATGAAAAAAATAACAAGAATAAAAAAAATAAGAAGAAAAAAAGAATAAGAAGAATAAAAGAATATAAAGAATATGAAGAATATGTAGAATACAACTAATAAGAAAAAGAATAAGAAGAGTAAGAAGAATAAGTATAATAAAAAAAATTAAGAAGTATACAAGAATAAGAAGTATAATAAGAAAAAGAAGAATAAAAAGAATAAAAGAAATAAGAGGAATAAGAAGAATATGAAGAATAAGTATAATAAGAATAATAAGAATAATAAGAAGGATAATAAGAATAAGAAAAATAAAAAGGATAAGAAGGATAAGAAGATTAAAAGTATAAGAAGAATAATAATGATAAGAAGGATAAGAAGGATAAAAAGGATAAGAAGGATAAAAGAATATTAAGATTAAGATGAATAAGAGAATAAGAAGAATAAAATGAATATGAAGAATATGAATAATATGAAGATTAAAAATAATAAAAATAATAAAAAGGTTAAGTAGAATAATAAGAATAATAAGAATAAGAAGAATAAGAAGAATAAAAAGAATAAGAAGAATAAGAAGAATAAGAAGAATAAGAAAAAAAAGAAAAAAAAGAAAAAAACAATAATAATAATAATAATAATAATAATAATAAGAATAATAAGAATAAGAAGAATACAAAAATAAAAAGAATAAGAAGAATAATAAAAATAAAAATAAATATTAAACATGAGTAGAATAAAAAGAATAATAAGAATAAGAAGAATAAGAAGAAAAATAAGAATATGAAGAATAAGAAAAATAAGAAGTATAATGAAGAAAAGAAAAATAATAAGAATACAAAGAATAATAAGAATAAGAAGAATAATATTAATAAAAAGAATATATATAATAAGTAAAAATAAGAAGAATAAAAAAATAATAAGAACGAGAAGAATAAGAAGTATGAGAAGAAAAAGTAGTACAAGAATAATAATAAAATAATGCTGAATAAAAGAAATAAGAGGAATAAGAAGAATAATAAGATAAATGAGAATAATAAGGTTAAGAAGTAGAAGAAAGATAAATAGGAGAAGAAGGATAAGAAGGATTAGAAGAATAAGAAGAATAATAAATATAATAAGAATAAAAATGAATATTAAACTTAAGTAGAATAAAATGAATAATAAAAATAAGAAGAAAAATAAGTATTTGAAGAAAAATAAGAATAAGAAGAATAAGAAAAATAAATAGTATAAAGAAGAAAATAATAATAATAATAATAATAATAAGGATAAGAAGAATAATAAGAAAAAGAAGAATAAGATTAATAAAAATAATATATATATAAGTAAAATACGAAAAATAAAAAAATAATAAGAACAAGAAGAATAAGAAGTATGAGAAGAATAAGTAGTACAAGAATAATAATAATAATAAGCTAAATAAAAGAATAAAGAATTATAAGAAGAATATGAATAAAAAAAAGATTAAGGAGAATAAGAAGGATAAGAAGGATAAGAAAGAGAAGAATGATAAGAAAGAAAAGAAAGAAAAGAAGGATAATAAGAATAATAGATGAATAAGTAGAATAAAAAGAATAAGAAAAAATGAAGAATAAGAAGAATAAGAAGATAAAGAAGAATAAGAAAAATTATAATAATAAAAAGAATAAAAATAATAAGAATAATAAAAAGAATGAGAAGAATATGTAGAATAAGAAGAATAATAAGAATAAAAAGAATAAGAAGAATAAAAGAATAATAAGAAAAGAAAAATAATAAGAATTAGAAGAATAAGAAGAATAACAATAATAACAAGAATAAGTAAAATAATTAACATATATAGAAAAAGAATAATAATAAGAATAAAAAGAATAAGAAGTATAAAAAGAAGAAAAAAAAGAAGCACAAGAAGAACAAGAAAAATAAAAAGAATAAGAAGAATAACAAGAATAAAAAGAATAATAAGAATAATAAGAATAAGAAGAATATGAAGAATATGAAGAATAATAAGAATGAGACGAATAAGAATAATAAAAAGAATATAAATAATAAGTAAAATAAGAAGAATAAGAAGTCAAAGAAGAATGAGTAGTATATGAATAATAAGAAGAATAAGTTGAATAAAAGAAATAATTGGATTATGAAGGATAAGAATAATAAGAAGAATAAGATGGATAAAAAGGATAAGAAGTATAAGAAGGATAAGAAGAATGAAAAGGATAAGAAGGATAAGAAGGATAAGAAGGATTATAGAGATAAGAAGGATAAGAAGGGTAAGAAGAATAAGAAGGATAAGAAGGATAAGAGAGATAAGAAGGATAAGAAGGGTAAGAAGGATAAGAAGGATAAGAAGGATTAGAGAGATAAGAAGGATAAGAAGGGTAAGAAGAATAAGAAGGATAAGAAGGATAAGAGAGATAAGAAGGATAAGAAGGGTAAGAAGGATATGAAGGATAAGAAGGATAAGAAGGATAAGAATGATAAGAAGAATAAAAAGGATAAAAATGATAAGAAGGATATGATGGATAAGTAGGATAAGAAGGATAAGCAGGATAAGTAGGATAAGAAGGATAAGAAGGATAAGAAGAATAAGAAAGATAAGAAGGATAAGAAGGATAAGAAGAATAAAAGAATAAGAAGAATAAGAAGAATAAGAAGAATAAAAAGTATATGAATAATATGTAGAATAAAAAGAATAAGAAACATAAGAATAATAAGAAGAAATCGAAAAATAAATATAATAAAAATAATAAGAAGTATATGAATAATAAGATTCATAAGAAGAATAAAAAGAAAAAGTGAAATAAGAACAATAAGATGAATAAGATCAATAAGAAAAATAATAAGATTAAGAAGGATAAGAAGGATAAGAAAAATAAGAAGAATAAAAAGGATAAGATGGATAAAAAAGATAAAAAGGATAAGAAGGATAAGAAGGATAAGAAGGAAAAGAAGGATTATAAGGATTATAAGGATACGAAGAATAAGATAGATAAGAAGGATAATTAGAATAATAAGAATAAGATGAATAAGAAAAAAAGAATAAGAAAAATAAGAAGAATAAAAAGAATAAGGAGAATAAAAAGAATAAGAAGAATAAGAAGGATAATAAAAATAAGAATAAAAAGAAAATAAAAATAATAAAAATAATAAAATCAATAAAAAGAATAAGAAGAATAAGAAGATGAAGAATAGGAAGAATAAGAAGAATAAAAAGAATAAAAGAATAAAAAGAATAAAAAGAATTAGAAGAATAATAAGAATAACAAAAATAACAAGAATATGAAGACTAATAAACATAAGTAGAATAAGATGAATAATAAGAATATGTAGAAAATTAAGAATAAGAAGATAATAATTATAAGAATATTAAAATGAATAAGATGCATAAGAAGAATATAATAAAATAAGAAGAATAAGAAATAAAGAAGAATAAATAAAAAAAAATAATAATAATGAAAAGGATAACAAGAATAAGAAGAATAAGAATAGTAGTGATAATAAGAAGATTATCAAGAATGAAAAAAATAAAAACAAAAAGTAGAATAAGGAGAATAAGAAGGATAAGAAAGATAAGAAGGATAATAATGGATAATAATTTTCGAATTTGCTTCTCTCTCAATTCTAGAGAGAGACCCCCACCATTTTTGTGGGAAAAAAGCTTGATTTGGAGCCTAAAATGGATGAAATTAGCTTTCTTTTCTCGAAAAAAATCTTTCTCTACAATATTTATGGAGCCCATGCTTGTTTTTCCTCCATTTGATGCAAAAAATTAGGCCCCCACAGTGATATTTTCGAAGGAAGATATGATACAGCTTACTACCCCTTTCGAACTCACTCTTGTTGGCAAATTTTTCCATGGTAGACTAGAATTCACTATACTACACGACTACATTGCCTCATTAAAATTACGGCAGCAAGTAAAAATTGCGAACTATGACATTAAGCACATGAAATTATAGTTCAAGGGGGAAGATGACTTCCTAAGGGTCTAGTTGATAGTTTCATGGAATATAGTCGGCTACCCAATGCTCATTTTCAAGTGGACACCAGACTTCTCTACCTTCGAAGAATCATTACATGCCCTAGTATGGTTTACATTACCGAAGCTCCCACTTCATCTATATAATAAACATGCTCTTCATGCTATAACAATATGTTTAGGCAAACCAATGCTACTTGACGAAGCCACATCAAGTATGACAAGGCCAAGGATAGCTAGAGTTTGCGTTGAAATTGACCTCAAAACTATCCGCCCATAGAGTGTGGGTGGGCAGTGACCTCACCAATGGATTGTGGTAGAAGTTTATTCCATAATTCATATCATATTACTGCCTAAACTACCATAAAATCAGACATGAACACACATATTGTATGGTAGGTAATAAAATGAACAAGGAAGATAAAGTTAATACATTTAATAAGGAGAAAAAGAGAGGCAGAATATGGGTTGGGGAGGGGGGGGTGGGGGGGGGGGGGGGGTTTAGAGAAGGAGAAACAGGAGGGGTAAAGATAGGGAAGGAGGCTAATAAGAGAGGGGAGCAGAGAGATTTAGAGGGGGGGGGGGGATAAGTAGAAACAGAATGGGAGGGAAGCAAGGGCATGGAGAGGGATAATGGGGAATAGTTAGAGGAGTTTAGGAAGGGAAAGGAAAAGGGAGCTGCACTAGAAGAATACAAGAGAGAATTGAAGGGGAGAAGTCTAGGGAAGAGAAGAACATAGAAAAGAGAGATATGAAGGAGATTAGAATATGGTTAGAAGAGGGGGAAAGAGGGCAAAAATGCTAGAGGGAGAGGGGAGGAGAAGAGATAAAAGGGTTAAAAGAAGGAAAAGGGTAGGGATGAAAGAGATGAATGCGGAAAAAATTTAGAGCTATTTAATTGGGCCGAGGATGACCTTTTATCAGAAGATGGGTCCGAGGCTAAAAAGCTAACCATTTACTAGCATGAAAAAGGAGGAGAATATGCTAGACATGTATGCAATACATTATGATCTAGCCACAAATGAATAGACTTCCAGGCTAATACCACAAAGTAGGGAAAATGCACTGGAAGAAATAAGGAGGCTGGAAAAAAGCCTAGTAAAAATGAGTTTTGCAATAAATGTAGATCAAGCTCCACCGAGTTCAAGCAAACCTCTAAGAAATAAAAAAAATATTTAGAAATGAAATAT
>JAREIK010006953.1:0-68558 GCA_029783825.1 Sapria himalayana | reverse complement strand
AAATAACAAAACTTTATTTTTGTTATTTGTCATTTTTGAAGGTTATAACCTTTGAAAATATAATAATTTTTAATTTTTTTGAAAAGTGAATACAATATGAAGTTATAATAATCATAATAATTTATATATATATAAATTCAATTATAAACAATTTATTGTATTTATTATAAATAATGATCATAAAAAAGTAAAAATTAATTATTCAATAAGATAAATATTGTTAAAATATATTGCAAAACCTTAAATGACTCAAAATCAAGTGAAATATTTTACTAAATATTAATTTTAAAATTTTAAATATTGTATCAATTTATAAGCCTATATATTTTTGATGAAAAATAAATTAATAAATTATAATCTGTTCACTAATACTTTATTTTTTAATTTTATTTCTATAAATTAAACTATAAATAAATAAATGTATATTTAAAAATTATAATGAATACTAATAAATATGAGATTTATGATTTTTTATTTAGGGTATAACTAATAATTGTGTAAGTTTTTTGTGGTTTTGGGGTTAAGGAGTTTATGATTTATCTATTTACACATTTTCGTGTTTATAGGTTTTATTTATTCAATGAAATAACAAAAAATTTATTTTATGAATTTTTGTGATTTTAAAGGGTTAAACCTTTGAAAAATATAATAATTTTTTATAAGTTCTAAAATATGAATACAATACTTAGTTATAATAATCTTAATAATATATTTGTTGTAGATTCAATATAAAAAAATGTATTAATATATATTATAATAATGATCTAACAAATAAATAAAATTTAATAAGATAGATATTAATTAAAATATATTACAGACCCAAAATAATTCAAAATCAAAGTAAAATTATATTACTAAATAAAATTTTAAAATTTTGAAATTTGTTTATTTTATAAGCTTATTTTTTCATAAAAAATAATTTATTAAAATTATATCTGTCTCACTCATTATTATTTTGTAATTAATATTTCTATAAAAATAAACTAAAAATAATATTTAAAATTATAAGAATACAAATAAAAATTAGATTAATTATTTCTTATTTAGGTTATATAGGTTTAATGGTTTAAGTATTTAGGGGGGGGTTTTGGGGTTTTAGGAGTCTAGAGATTTAAATGTTTAGGCATTTAGTTCTTTTTAACTTTTATTTAAATAAAAATAATAAAAAAATTATTTTTGTGATTTTTTATCATTTTTGAAGGTTATAACCTTTGAAAATATAATAATTTTAATTTTTTTTCAAATGTAAATATAATATTTAGTTATAATAACTCAATAATTATAAGACATTTTAATTGAATATAAGTAATTTATTGTTCGATATTATAAAAATGATCAAAATAAATTAATAAATATTATAATAACTTTGATCGCAATTAAAATTAATTGCAAAACCCTATATATAATGATTCAAAATCAAAGTAAAATATATTACTAAATAATAATTTTTTGTTTTTAAATTTTTACTTCTTTATATAGCTTATTTTTTTTTTGATAAAATAAATTATTAAAATTATATTGTCTCACTCATTATTTATTTGTAATTAATATTTCTATAAAAAAAAAACTAATAAATAATTAAAATGAATATTTAAAAATTATAATGAATACAAATTAAAATGAGATTTATGATGTATTATATATGGTATACGGTTTAATTGTTTGATATTTAGAGTTTTGTGTTTAGGAGTTAAGCAATTTATGTTTTTAGGCATTTAGTGATGTATAGGTTTTATTTGTATAATTAAAAATTTAAAATTTTATTTTGATTTTTTCTGATTTTCAAAGGTTATAACCTTTAAAAATAAAATAATTTTTAAATTTTTGAAATGTGAATCCATGTATAATTATATTTATTTTACTAATTATATATGATAAATTCAATATAAATAATTTTAATGATAGATATTATAAAATTTTGAATCAAAAATTAAATTATAAAACTATTAATTATAATATAAATATTAATTAAAATATATTTAAATACACAAAATGATTCAAAATCAAATCAAATATATTACTAAATAATATATTTAATTTTATAAATTTTCCAATTTTTATAAGCTTATATTTTTTTATTAAAATAAATTATTAAATAATATTTGTCTCACTCGAAATTATTTTGTAATTAATTTTTCTAAAAAATTAAACTATAATAATTAAAATGAATATTTAAATTATAATAAATAAAAAATAAAAATGAGATTTATTATTTATTAAGTAGTATATAGATGTTAAAAGGTTTATGTATTTAGGGATTACGAGGTTCATGAGCTTACTGATTTAAGTAAGTAAGCATTTAATTATCTATATGTTTTATTTAAAAAATAAAATAACAAAAAAATTAATTTTTATTATTTTTCTCATGTTTTATGGGTTATAAACTTTGATAATAATAATATTTTTAAAATTTTTTCAAAAAGTGGAATTCAATATTTAGTTTATAATAATCATTATATTTATATATCATATAAATTCAATATAAACTATTTTATTAATAAATATTCTAATAATGTTCAAAAACTAAATTAATAATCTATTATTAATAAGATAGATATCAATTAAAATATAATTACAAAACCTAAAATGATTCAGAAGCATAGCAAAAGAAATTTACTATATAATAATTTTTTGTTTTGAATTTTTTTTTTCTTTTAAAAAAGTTTATCTATAATTTTTTGATGAAAAATTAAAATAAGAGTTAAGATTTATTATTAATCTTTACCAGTTTAATGTAATAAGTATTTAGAGGTTTTCTCGTTTAGGAGTTTAGCAATTTATGTTTTTAGGCTTTTAGTGGTTTATAGGTTTTATTTAAAAAATAAAATAAAAATAAATATATTTTTATTATTTTTTGATATTTTCAAATGTTATAACCTTTCAAAATATAATAATAATTAAATTTTTTTTAAACGTGAATACAATCTTTAGTTAAAATAATCATTATATTTATATATCATATAAATTCAATATAAATAATTTTATTGATAATATTCTAATAATGATCAAAAAATAAATTAATAATCTATTGTTAATAATAATAGATTGCAATTAAAAAAAAGATATATATCAATTAAAATATAATTATAAAACCTATAATGATTTAGAAGCAAAGCAAAATATATTACTATATAATAATTTTTTGTTTAGATTTTTTTTTTCTTTTCAAAAGTTTATCTATAATTTTTTGATGAAAAATAATATATATATATTATATTTGTCAAACACAATTTTTTTTTTAATTAATATTTATATATAAATAAACAAATAAATATTTAAAATGAATATTTAAAATTTTAATGAAAAAAAAAATAAGATTTATTATTTATTATTTAGGGATACTTATTTAATTTAAAATAGATTTGTCTCACTAAAAATTAATTTTGTAATTAATATTTCTATAAAAATAATCTGATAAATAATTAAAATAAAAATTTAAAATTATACTGAATAAAATTAAAATGAGATTTAAGATTTATTATTAATGTATACTAGTTTAATGGTTTACGTATTCAAAGGTTTTGTCGTTAGGAGTTTAGCGATTTATGTTTTTAGGCTTTTAGTGGCTTTTATGTTTATATAAAAAATAAAATAACAAAAAAATTTCTATAATTTGTTATCATTTTCATAGGTTATAACCTTTTAAAATATAATAATATTTACAATTTTTTGAAATGTGAATACAATATTTAGTTTTAATAATATTAATAATTATATATCATATAAATTCAATATAAACAATTTTATTGATAGATATTATAATAATGATCAAAAATTAAATCAATAAACTATTAATAAAAAGATAGAAATTAATTAAAAAATATTTACAAAACCCAAATTGATTCAAAATTAAAGTAAAATATATTACTGGATAATAATTTTAAATTTTTAAATTTTTACTTCTTTTATATGCGTATATATATTATTTCATTAAAAATAAATTATTTAAAATATATTTGTCGCACTCATAATTCATTTTGTAATAAATATTTCTATAAAAATAAACTAATAAATAATTAAAATGAATATTTAAAATTATAAGAAATAGAAATAAAAATTAGATTTATTATTTATTATGTCTTATATATCGGTTAGATAGTTACTATATTTAGGCATTACGGGGTCTAGGAGTTTACTTATTTAACTATTTATGCATTTAGTAGTTTATAGGTTTTATTTTTTAAAAAAATTATTTTTATTATTTTTTGATATTTTCAAATGTTATAACCTTATAAAATATAATAATTTTTAAATTTTTTTTAAAAGTGAATTTAATATTTAGTTATAATAATCATTATCTTTCTATATCATATAAATTTAATATAAACTATTTTATTGATAAATATTCTAATAATGATCAAAAAATAAATTAATAATCTATATTAATAGGATAAATATCAATTATAATATAATTTCATAACCTAAAATGATTCAGAAACAAAGCAAAATATATTACCATTGAATAATTTTTGTTTTGAAAAGTTTTTTTCTTTTAAAAAGTATCTAAAATTTTTTGATGAAAATTAATTTATATAAATTATTTTAGTCTAGCTCAATTTATTTTGTAATTAATATTTATTTATAAATAAACAAATAATTAATTAAAATGAATATTTAAAATTATAATGAAAAAAAATGAGATTTATTATTTATTATTTATGGATACTGTTTTAATTTAAATTAGATCTTTTTCACTAATAATTTATTTTGTAATTAATATTTCTTTAAAAATAAACTGATAAATAATTAAAATAAAAATTAAAATTATACTGAATAAAATTTAAAATGAGATTTATTATTTATTATTTTTGTTTACCAGTATAATGATTTTAGTATTTAGAGGTTTATTCATTTAGGATTTTAGTGATTTATGTTTTTAGGCTTTTAATGGTTTATACGTTTTATTTAAAAAAATAAAATATCAAAAAAATTTGCTATAATTTTTTCACATTTTCATAGGTTATAACCTTTGAAAATAATAATTTAAATTTTTTTAAAAATGTGAATACAATATTTAGTAATAATAATCATTATAATTTTATATAATATAAGCTAAATATAAACAATTTTATTGATATATATGATATCAATTATCAAAAAATAAATTAATATGCTATTATTAATATAATAGATATAAATTAAAATATAATTAAAAAACCTAAAATGATTCAAAAACAATGTAAAATTTATTACTAAATAATAATTTTTTTTTTAGTTTTTGCTTATTTTTATAAGCTTATATTTTTTTTGATGAAAAATAAATTATTTAAATTAGATTTGTATCACTCATAATTTATTTTGTAATTAATATTTCAATATATTATTTAAATTATATTTAAGGTTTACGAGTTTAAAGGTTTAAGTATTTAGGGGCTTCGGGGTTTAGAAGTTTAGAGATTTATGTTATTAGGCATTTAATGGTTTATAACTTTTATTTATACAATGATATAACAAAAAATTTATTTTTGTTATTTTTTATCATTTTTGAAGGTTATAATCTTTGAAAATTTAACAATTCTAAATTTTTTTTAATATGTGAATACTATAATTAGTTATGATAATCTTAATAATTATATATCATGTAAATTCAATATAAACAATTATATTGATAGATATTATATTAATGATCAAAAAATAAATTAATAAACTATTATTAATAAGATAGATATTAATTTAAATATATTTGCAAAACCTAAATTTATTCAAAATCAAAGTAAAATATATTACAAAATAATACATTCTTTGATGTTTTGCTTCTTTTTATAAGTTTATATTTTTTTTGTTATTAAAAGTAAATTATTTAAATTATATTTGTCTTCCTGATAATTTATTTTTAATTTATAATTTTATAAAAATAAACTAATAAATAATTAAAATGAATATTTAATATTATAATATTTACAAATAAAATAGAGATTTATTATTTATTTTTAAGGATATACTAGTTTAATTGTTTAAGTATATAGGTGTTTTGGGTTTTAGTGATTTAAGTGTTTAGGCCTTAAGTGATTTATAGTTTTTATTTAAAGAATGAAAAAATTAAAAATTTAATTTTTTGATTTTTTTTTAAATTTTTGAAGGTTATAACCTTTGAAAATATAATAATTTTTAATTTTTTTAAAATGTGTATATAATATTTAGTTATAATAATATTAATAATTATATATAATGTAAAATCAATATAAATAATTTTATTAATACAAATTATAATAATGATCAATAAAAAATTAATAAACTATTATTAATAAGAATGATATAAATTAAAATATAATTACAAAATCTAAAATGATTCAAAATCAAAATAAAAATATTACTAAATAATAAATTTTTGGTTATAAAATTTTGACTCTTTTATAAGCATATATATTTTTTTTGATGAAAAATAAATTATTTATATTAGATCTGTCTCACTAATAATCTATTTTGTACTTAATATTTATATAAAAAAAACTGATAAATAATTAAAATAAAAATTTAAAATTATACTTAATAAAAATTAAATTGAGATTTATGATTTTTTATTAATGTACACCTATTTAATGGTTTTTGTATTTAGAGTTTTTGTCGTTTATGAGTTTAGCAATTTATATTTTTAGGCATTTAGTGGTTTATAGGCTTTATTTAAACAATAAAATAACAAAAAAAATTGTAATTTTTTCTCATTTTCATAGGTTATAACCTTTGAAAATATAATAATATTTAAAATTTTTTGAAATGTGAATACAATATTTAGTTATTTTAATATTAATAATTATATATCATATAAATTCAATATAAACAATTTTATTGATATATAACATAAAAATTATCAAAAATTAAATTAATAAACTATTAATAATAAGATACATATTAATTAAAAAATATTTACAATACCCAAATCGATTCAATATTAAACTATAATATATTACTGTATAATAATTTTTAATTTTTAAATTTTTACTTCTTTTATAAGCATATATATTTTTTTTGATTAGAAATAAATTATTTAAATTATATTTTTCGTACTCATAATTTATTTTGTAATAAATATTTTATAAAAATAAACTAATAAATAATTAAAATCAATATTTAAAATTATAATAAATAAAATAAAAATTAGATTTATTTATTATTAAGTAGTATATAGTGGTTTAATGGTTTATGTATTTAGAAGTTTACTAATTTACCTATATATGCATTTAGTGATTTATATGTTTTATTTAAAAAATAAAATAACAAAAAATTTATTTTTGTTATTTTTTGATATTTTCAAAGGTTATAACCTTTGAAAATACAATAAATTTCAAATTTTTTTCTAAAGTGAATACAATCTTTAGTTATAATAATCTTTATATTTATATATAATATAAATTCAATATAAATAATTTTAATGATAAATATTCTAATAATGATCAAAAAATAAATTAAAATCTATTATTAATAAGATAGATATCAATTAAAAAATAATTACAAAACCTAAAATGATTCAGAAGCAATGCAAAATATATTACTATATAATAATTGTTTGTTTTGAATTTTTTTTTCTTTTAATAAGTTTATGTATATTTTTTTGATGAAAAATAATTTATATAAATTATATTTGTCTAACTCATAGTTAATTATGTAATTAATATATTTATAAAAATAAACAAATAAATAATTAAAATGAATATTTAAAATTATAATGAAAAAAATGAGATTTATTTTTTTTTATTTAGGGATACCGGTTTAATTTAAATTAGATATTTCTCACTAATAATTTATTTTGTAATTAATATTTCTATAAAAATAAACTGATAAATATTTAAAATAAAAATTTAAAATTATACTGAATAAAATTTAAAATGAGATTTATGATTTATTATTACTGTATACTAGTTTAATGGATTAAGTATTTAGAGGTTTTTTCATTTAGGATTTTAGCGATTTATGTTTTTAGGCTTTTAGTGGTTTATACGTTTTATATAAAAAAATAAAATATCAAAAAATCTTTCTATAATTTTTTCTCATTTTTATAGGTTATAAAAATTGGAAAATATAATAATATTTAAAATTTTTTTGTAATGTGAATACAATACTTAGTTATAATAATATTAATAATTATATATCATATAAATTCAATATAAACAATTTTATTGATATATATTATAATAATGATCATAATTAAATTTATAAACTATTGATATTAAGATAGATATTAATTAAAAAATAATTACAAAACCAAAATTGATTCAAAATTATTGTAAAATATATTTTTGGATAACAATTTTTAATTTTTAAATTTTTACTTCCTTTATAAGCATATATATTTTTTAAATTATATTTGTCACACTCATAATTTATTTTGTAATAAATATTTATATAAAAATAAACTAATAAATAATTAAAATAAATATTTAAAATTATAATAAATAGAATTAAAAGTTAGATTTATTAATTATTAAGTAGTATATAGCAGTTTAATGGTTTATGTATTTTGGGATTATGGGATTTAATAGTTTACTGATTTAACTCTGCATGAATTTAGTGGTTTATAGGAGTTATTTAAATAATATATCAAAAAATTTATTTTTTTTATTTTTTGATATTTTCAAAGGTTATAACCTTTGAAAATATAATAATTTTTAAATTTTTTTCAAAAGTGAATACAAAATTTAGTTATAATAATCATTATATTTATATATCTTATAAATTCAATATAAATATTTTTATTGATAAATATTCTAATAATGATCAAAGATTAAATTCATAATCTATTATTAATAAGATAGATATCAATTTAAATATAATTACAAAACCTAAAATGATTCAGAAACAAAGCAAAATATATTAATAAATAATAATTTTTTGTTTTGAATTTTTTTTTTAAAGTGTTTATCTATATTTTTTTGATGAAAAATAATTATATAAATTATATTTGTCTAACTCAATTTATTCTGAAATAAATAATTATATAAAAATAAACTAATAAATAATTAAAATGAATATTTTAATTTATAATGAAGAAAATAATATTGAGATTTATTATTTATTATTTAGGGTATACCAGTTTAAAATGATTATCTATTTAGTGTTTTCGAGATTTAGGAGTTATTAATTTAAGTATTTAGACATTTATTGGTTTATAAGATTTTTTTTAATAATGAAATAACAAAAAAAATTATTTTTTTTATTTTTTCACATTTCACAAAGGTTATAACATTTAAAAATATAATAAATTTAAAAATTTTTTAAAATATGAATAAAATATTTAGTAAAAATAATAATTATAATTATATATAATATAAACTAATTATAAATAATTTTTTTGATAGATATCATATTAATTATCAAAAAAAATTAAAAAACTTTTATTAATATGATAGATATCAATTAAAATATAATTACAAAACCTAAAATGATTCAAAATCAATGTAAAATTTATTACTAAATAATAATTTTTTGTTTTTAAATTTTTACTTCTTTTTATAAGATTATATTTTTTTATTAAAAGTTAATTATTAATATTATATTTGTCCGACTAATTATTTATTTTATAATTAATATTTATATAAAAAATAAACTAATTAATATTTAAAATTAATATTTAAAATTATAATGAATACAAATTAAAATGAGATTTAAGATTTATTATTGCTATATATATAATTTATTTTTTGATAATCTGTTTGTATAAACAAATATTTTTCCTTTTTTAATATTTTCATGTACGTGCAGGAAAGGAAATATTAAAAAGCCGGGGATGCAGCAGCAGCACAATAGCGGAGGTCCCGCTGTCCAGACAATGGGCCAGAATTGGAGCAGAGCCTGACCCATCTCATGATCCTACCCGCTCCGGTTAAATGAACTGAGAGAAATTTTAATATACAATGTTTTGTAATTTTATTTTCGGGTGGCTATTTTTGTACCAGTGGAACTGTTCATCATCTCTTTCTCTTCTCTCTGTGTGATTTATCGTGACTATTTTGTTTACTGCATACTGTAATACATTTCTGTTGCTTTAATCTGTAATGCAAAAGTATTTTCTGGTGGAATTAGCTAGTAATCATGAATGACTAGCGAACCAAGTTATTTTCGGTGTTTATTTCTCATTTTTTGATTCTATCATGGATGGTTGCTGAATTGGGATATATATATTGCTTGTTTTCTATTGTTTCTATGTTTATGTATCACAATCACACTACCGTGGAAGCACAATTGCCCAACAATTATATGTGGTATACCGATTTAATGGATCGATTATTTAGGGGTTTTGTCGTTTAGGAGTTTAGCAATTTATGTTTTTAGGAATTTCGTGGTATATAGATTTTATTTTTATAATAAAAATAATTTTTTTTTTAATTTTTTTTAGATTTTGAAATGTTATAACCTTTAAAAATAAAATAATTTTTAAAATCTTTAAAATGTGAATACCATGTATAATTATATTAATCTTATTAATTATATTTCATATAAATTCAATATAAATAAATTTAATGATAGATATTATAATAATAATTAAAAATTAAATTAATAAATTATTATTAATAAAATAAATATTAATTAAAATATATTTATATAACACAAAATGATTCAAAATAAAATCAAAATATATTACTAAATAATAATATTTAATTTTTAATTTTTTCCATCTTTTTATAAACTTATATTTTTTTATGATTAAAAATAAATTATATAAATAATATCTGTCTCACTCGAAATTTATTTTGCAATTAATTTTTCTAAAAAATTAAAATATAAATAATTAAAATGAATATTTAAAATTATAATAAATAGAAATAAAAATGAGATTTATTATTTATTAAGTAGTATACAACTGTTATACGGTTTATGTATTTAGGGGTTTCGGGTTTTATGAGCTACTGATTTATGTAAGTAAAGATGTAGTTGTCTATAGGTTTTATTTAAAAAAGAAATAACAAAAAATTTATTTTTTGTATTCTTTCTCATTTTTTAAGATTATAACCTTTGAAAATATAATAATTTTTAAATTTTTTTCAAAAGTGAATACAATATTTATTTATAATAATCATAATAATTATATATCATATAAATTAAATATAAACAATTTTATTAATTGATATTATAATAATGATCAAAAATTAAATTAATAAACTACTAATAATAAAATTGATATTAATTAAAATATAAAATCAAAACATAAAAAGATTCAAAAGAAAAGCAAAATATATTACTTAATAATAATTATTAGTTTTTAAATTTTTTTCTTTTTATAAGCGTATCTATTTTTTGATGAAAAATTATTTTTATAATATATAATTTTTACTCATAATTTTTTTTTATAATTAATATATATATATATATATATATATATATATATATAACTTAACAATCAAAATGAATTTTTTAAATTATACTAAAAACAAATAAAAATGAGATTTATTAATTATTATTTAGGGTATACCGGTTTAAAGGATTATATATATAGGGATATCAGGATTTTTTAGTTTAGTGATTTAAGCGTTTAAACATTTAGGGATTTTTAGGTTTTATTTAAACAATGAAATAACAAAAAAAAATATTTTTTTTATTTTTTCAAATGTTCAAAGGTTATAATCGTTGAAAATATAAAGATTTTAAAACTTTTTTCCAAAGTGAATACAATATTTAGTTATAATAATCATTAAATTTATATATAATATAAATTTAATATAAACATTTTTATTGATAAATATTCTAATAATGATTAAAAAATAAATTAATAAACTAAAATATTTTTATTAATAAGTTAGAATCAATTAAAATATAATTACAAAACCTAAAATGATTCAAAAACAAAGCAAAATATATTACTATATAATATTTTTTTAAAATTTTTTTTCTTTTATTAAGTTTATCTATATTTTTTTGTTGAAAAATAATTTATATAAATTATGTTTGTTTAACTTATAATTTATTTTATAATTAATATTTATATTAAAATAAACAAATAAATAATTAAAATGAATATTTAAAATTATAATAAAAAAAATAAAAATGAGATTTATTATTTATTATTTAGGATATACATGTTCAAAAAAGTTATTTATTTACGGTTTTCGAGATTTAGAAGTTATTGATTTAAGTATTTAGGCATTTAATGGTTTATATGTTTTATTCAAACAATGAAATAACAAAAATATTTTTTTTGATAATTTTAAAAATTTTCAAAGTTTATAACATTTGAAAATATGATAGTTTTAAAATTTTTTAAAAATGTGAATACAATATTTAGTAATAATAAATATTATAACTATATATAATATAACTTAAATATAAATAATTTTATTGATAGATATTATATTAATTATCAAAAAATAAATTAATAAACTATTATTAATAAAATAGATAGTATTTAAAAAGTATTTGCAAAATCTAAATTTATTCAAATCAAAGTAAAATATATTACAAAATAATAATTTTTTTAATGTTTTGCTTTTTTTATAAGTTTATATTTTTGTTATTAAAAATAAATTATTTAAATTATATTTGTATTAGTCATAATTTGTTTTGTAATTTATAATTCTATAATAATAAACTAATAAATAATTAAAATAAATATTTAAAATTATAATGAATACAAATAAAATCGAGATTTATTATTTATTATTCAGGATATACCAGTTTAATGATTTAAGTATTTAGGTGTTTTGTGGTTTAGGAGTTTAGTGATTTAATTGTTTAGACCTTTAGTGATTTATAGTTTTTATTTAAAGAATGAAAAATAAAATATTTAATTTTTTGATTTTTTTAAAATTTTTGAAGGTTATAACCTTTGAAAATATAATAATTTTTAATTTTTTTTAAATATGAATATAATATTTAATTATAATAATCTTAATAATTATATATAATATAAACTCAATATAAATAATTTTATTGATAGATATTATAATAATGATCAATAAATTAATTAATAAACTAGTATTTATAAGAATGATATAAATTATAATATAATTATAAAATCTAAAATGATTCAAAATCAGAATAAGATATATTACTAAATAATAATTATTTATTTTTAAAAATCTGCCTTTTTTATAAGCATTTTTATAATGAAAAATAAATTATTTAAACTATATATGTCGCACTAATAATTTATTTTGTAATTAATATTTCTATAAAAATAAACTGATATATAATTAAAATGCTTATTTAAAATTAGTTTGAATACTAATAAAAATAAGATTTATGATTTATTATGTGGACTATACTAATTTAATGTTTTAAGTATTTATCGGCTTCGGGGTTTAGGAGTTTAGTCATTTTATAATTTAGTTATTTAGTGGTTTATAGGTTTTATATAAAAAATAAAATAACAAAAAATTTAATTTTGTTATTTTTTCTCATTTTTGAATGTTATAACCTTTGAAAATATAATAATTTATATTTTTTTGTGAAAAGTAAATATAAAATGAGATTATAATAATTATAATTATTATATATCATATAAATTCAATATAAACTATTTTATTGATATATATTAGAATAATGATCATAAAAAAGTAATAAACAATTATTAATAAGATAAATATTGTTTAAAATTTATTTTCAAAACCAAAAATGATTTAAAATCAAAGTGAAATATTTTAAGAAATATTAATTTTAAATTTTTGTATCCATTTATAAGCCTATATATTTTTTGATGAAAAATAAATTATTTATATTATATTTGTCTCACTATTAATTTATTTTTTAATTTATATTTCTATAAAAAAAACTAATAAATAATTAAAATGTATATATAAAATTATAATGAATACTAATAAAAATGAGATTTATTATTAATTATTTAGGGTATACCTATTTAATGGTTTATGTTTATTGTGGTTTTGGGGTTAATGAGTTTATTGATTTATATGTTTACACATTTAGGTGTTTATAGATTTTATTTAATCAATGAAATAACAAAAAATTTATTTTTATGAATTTTCGTGATTTTCAAAGGTTATAACCTTTAAAAATATAATAATTTTTTAATAGTTCTAAAATATGAATACATTACTTTGTTATAATAATCATATTAATTATATTTGTTGTAGATTCAATATAAAAAAATGTATTAATATATATTATAAAATTGATCAAAAAATAAATTAATAAACTATTTTTAATAAGATAGATATTAATTAAAAATAATCTATTATTATTTTTATAAGCTTTTTTTTCATAAAAAATAATGTATTTAAATTATATCTGCTTCACTCATTATTTATTTTGTAATTAATATTTCTATCAAAATAAACTAAAAAATAATTAAAATGAATATCTAAACTTATAATGAATACAAATAAAAATGAGATTTATTATTTATTATTTAAGTTCTATAAGTTTAATGGTTTAAGTATTTAGGGGGTATTGGGGTTTAGGAGTCTAGAGATTTAAATGTTTAGTCAATTAGTGGTTTATAAGTTTTATTTAAATAATAAAATAATAAAAAAACCCCCTGGGGATTTTTTATCATTTTTGATGTTTATAACTTTTGAAAATATAATAATTTTAAATTTTTTCCAAATGTAAATATAATATTTAGTTATAATAATCTTAATAATTATAAGACATTTAAATTCAATATAAGTAATTTTATTGTTAGATATTATAAAATTTATCAAATAATAAATTAATAAACTATTCTTAATAAGATTGATAGCAATTAAAATATAATTGCAAAATCTATATATAATGATTCAAAATCAAAGTAAAATATATTACTAGCTAATAATTTTTTGTTTTTAAATTTTTACTTCTTTTTATAAGCATATATATTTTTTTGATTAAAAATAAATTATTACAATTATATTTGTCTCACTCATTATTTTTTTTGTAATTGATATTTCTATAAAAAATAAACTAATAAATATTTAAAATGAATATTTAAAATTATAATGAATACAAATTAAAATGAGATTTATGATTTATTATATATGGTATACCAGTTTAATTGTTTGATAATTTAGTGGTTTATAGGTTTTATTTATATAATAAAAATTTAAAATTCTATTTTTGATTTTTTTTTAATTTTCAAATGTTATAACCATTGAAATAAAATAATTTTTAAAATATTTTTAAATGTGAATACCATGTATAATTATATTAATCTTACTAATTATATATTATATAAATTCAATATAAATAATTTTAATGATAGATAATATAATAATGATGAAAAATTAAATTAATAAACTATTATTAATTATATAGATATTAATTAAAATATATTTACCTAACACTTAATGATTCTAAATCAAATCAAAATATATTATTAAATAATAATATTTAAATTTTAAAATTTGCCTTCTTTTTATAAGCTTATATTTTTTTTATTAAAATAAATTATTTAAATAATATATGTCTCACTAGAAATTTATTTTGTAATTAATTTTTCTAAAAAATTAAACTATAAATAATTAAAATGAATATTTAAAATTATAATAAATAGAAATAAAAATGAGATTTATTATTTATTAAGTAGTATATAGCTGTTAAAAGGTTTAAGTATTTAGGGATTTCGTGATTTATGAGCTTACTGATTTAAGTAAGTAGGCATTTAATGATCTATAGTTTTTATTTTAAAAATGAAATAACAAAAAATTTATTTTTTTTTATTTTTTCACATTTTCAAAGGTTATAACCTTTGAAAATATAATAATTTTTAAATTTTTTTCAAATTGAATTAAATATTTAGTTATAATAATCATTATATTTATATATCATATAAATTCAATATAAACTATTTTATTGATAAATATTCTAATAATGATCAAAAAATAAATTAATAATCTATTATTAATAAGATAGATATCAATTATAAAATAATTACAAAACCTAAAATGATTCAGAAGTAAAGCAAAATATATTACTATATAATAATTTTTTGTTTTGGATTTTTTTTGTTAAAAAGTTTATCTATATTATTTTGATGAAAAATAAATTATATAAATTATATTTGTGTAACTCATAATTTATTTTATAATTAATATTTATATAAAAATAAACAAATAAATAATTAAATTTGAATATTTAAAATTAAAATGAAAAATATGAAATTTATTCTTTATTATTTAGGATATACCGGTTTAATTTAAATTAGATCTATCACACTGATAATTTATTTTGTAATTAATATTTCTATAAAAATAAACTTATAAATAATTAAAATAAAAATTAAAATTATACTGAATAATTAAAATAATTTATTTTGTTCATCTCTCAACTCTAGAATGATTGTTAAAGCTCTAACCAAAATAAAAGGAGCCTTTACTTTATCTCTCTTATGTCTCATTATATTTGATGCTGAATCACTGGGCTATCAAAGGTAATTTGTCTCATGTACACTAATAGACTAAACCAAAGTTGTACCCCTATGTGTTGAAATAGCTAGTTGTTGAGGATGCTATTTATATTGATTATTGTAATTTATTGTAAAATATCTCTCATGCACACACTCAAAGCAATTTTTTAAAAACATAGTTCACCTCTAAAAAAATAACCACCTTGTAGCCTTTTAGAACAAACTAGACACAGGGTGGTTTGAGCAGGGCAAGAAGTATGGGCTCTCTTTCAATCAAGAATCAAAAAAGTTATTTTATTGGCATGTCTAAGCCTTTTTTTATATACTCATGGATATGAAAAGTATCATTTCTTTCTTTTTATATTAAATGAGTTATGTATACAAGCTCACTATACCCAAAAAGGTGTAAATGAATCATATTCAAATGTATAAAAGGTTTTAATCATTGCTCGAAATATTAGTCTTGCATATTGACACTTGAGGTCACAAATCAAAGGAAAAAGCCATAGTGATATTTCCAATCCCAAGAATTTTAGCTATAGAAAGTTATAAAGAGTAGTACTCGAGCTTTAACTATTTCTAGGGTCATGACTTTTGCTCTTGAGGAATGTCCAAAGTTACAATCATTCCTAGTGCAATGACTTTGCAATATAATGATAAAATGCAGAAGCTATGGTCATATCCAATACTGTGACCCAGTATTATAGTGATTAAATATTTATTCATGATCATTCTTAGTGCCATAACAATATGTTCAACAGACGGACACAAGTTATGGCATATTCTCATCGATATGATTTTATGTTCTAGAGACAAAATATACAATCATGACAATTGCTAATGCTACAATAATCTAAAGCAAGAAAGAGACTGAATCCATAACTCACCCCTTGAGTCATGACTTTGTGTTACATATACAAAAAGAGAAATCAGTGACATTCCTAAAAGTTGTGAATTTCAATTTAAATTTAACACTTATTCATTTGATTATAAAAGTGCAAAACATGAGATTTAGTATTTAGAGTTTATGGATTAGTGTTATAGTTTATGGATTAAGGTTTAGGATTTAAAGTTTAGGGTTTATGGTTTTTTTTTGTTTTTTTTTGGAAAATACACACTTTAATTATCATTTAGGCACACAATTTATAAGAGACTAAAAGGATGACTAATTTAGGCCAGCCCACCAAATACTATGCACCTTAATGATTCTATGCATAAAATACATAAAAAAACATAATGCCTAATAATTCCAAGCTTACGAATACAACTAAAACCACCTGGCATTTTCATACTTCAGAGTTGACATTGAGTCATTATGTGCACTACGTCCTTTCCATTCAGATTTGTCCAAGCCTTTTGGAGGAACGTGAATGATGCACCATATTAAAACTATGCAAATATAAGATTGTGCATGTGTGTGACATGCAGCATCAAGCGTTTGCCTATGTCATTGCTATGCAATGGAATAAATGTAAAACTGAATACCCATAAATCCACAAGTCCATATCTACGGCACTTTGTCAATTCATTCTCACCTCTGAATTCCACATTCTTTTGCTCCAATGATCCTCAAAAGAGTATCTCTTGGGTTAGAATGCTTCCTCCTCGAGCTCCAAGAAGTGGCTGTATGTTGCACCGAAAAAATATCAAAAAATATGCATGCATCGCTGTGGATGTGTGATGAGGTCCATCTCTTAGTCTAATTATCTACGTGTACATCCAATCTAGAATACAAGTAAATTACAAAATGCTATAAAGATGGGTCTTCTGCTCCCGGGAGTGTAGCATCACCTAATGTGTACTTACAAAATGCATTAGTGGGCCCCACTAATGCATGCTATAGAGAACAGACAAGATTGTGTGTGTGAGTATGTCATGATCCGTCTCTACAAGTACATGGTGTATACAAAGTCCAAAATACAAATAAGACTACAAACATAAACTACATGTTTGAATCTTTTGCTCCCGTGTGGCTGGTCTGGACTCCATTGCTTACTGGCACTGCTTGGTGATGCTTTGGATTTTTCCAGCTCTCTAATTAATCATGGATTACCCGCTACTCCTGTTGGGCGACGGTTGGGTGGCCCTCTATGCTGCCTGATAGGGCTAGTGGGACCCACTCCTAGCTACTCATGGGTTTACTCCCGACCACTTTGCTCGATCTCGTCAGTTGTCTGAATCTTATCATTCTGGCTTGCTTGTGGGGCCCTCTACAAGCTAGTGGTCCATACTTCTGGCTGCTTCAAGGACTTGCTGGCCCCTCTAAATGCTACACCAAAATGGACAAGAATATGTGCACGTGTGTACTGTGGTCAATCGCTAAGTGTGTGTGGTGCAGCAGTATCATAGATTAGGAGTTTAGTAATTTAAGTATTTATGTATTTTGTGGTTTATAGGTTTTATTTAAATAATTAAATTACAAAAAAATTATTTTTATGATTTTTTCTCATTTTCAAGGTTATAACCATCAAAAATAATATAATTTTTATTTTTTTTTCAAATGTTAATAGAATATTTAATTATAATAATTATAAAAATTAAATATCATGTAAATTTAATATAAATAATTTTATTGATCGATATTATAATACTGATCATAAAATAATAACCTATTATTAATAAGATAGATATTAATTAAAATATATTTGCAAAACCTAAAACAATTCAAAATCAAAGTAAAATATATTTCTAATTAATAATTTTTTATTTTTAAATTTTTGATTCTTTTTATAAGCTTATAAATTTTTTTGATGAAGATAAATTATTTAAATTATATTTGTCTCATTCATAATTTTATTTTGCAATTAATATTTCTATAAAAATAAACTAATAAATAATTAAAATGAATATTAAAATTATAATGAATACAAATAAAAATGAGATTTATGATTAATTATTTAGGGTATACCGGATTAATGGTTTAAGTATTTAGGAGTTTAGGAGTATTGTGATTTAAGTGTTTAGGCAATTAGTAGTTTATATGTTTTATTTAAATAATGAAATAACAAAATAATTATGTTTCAAATTTTTTATCAATTATAAAGGTTATAACCTTTATAAATATAAAAATGTTTAAATTTTTTTCAAATGTGAATACAATATTTAGTTATAATAAACTTAATAATTATATATCATGTAAATTAAAAATAAACAATTTTATTGATAGATATTAATAAACTAAATATAAATATAAATATAATAATGATCAAAAAATAAATTAATAAACTATTATTTATTGATAGATATTTATATATTATTTCTAAATACTTAAACCTTTAAAGATGTTTTAAATGTATAAGTATTTAAGGGTTTAGGGGTTTTGGGGTTTAGGAGTTTAATGATTTAAGCGTTTATGCATTTAGTTGTTGATAGGTTTTATATAAACAATAAAATAACATAAAATTTATTTTTGTGATTTTATCTCATTTTCAAAGATGATAACCTTTAAAAATAAAATAATTTTTAAATAATTTTCAAATGTAAATATATTATTTAGTTATAATAATCTTAATAATTATATATCATGTAAATTCAATATAAAAAATTTTATTGGTAAATATTCTAATAATGATTAAAGAATAAATTAATAATATATTATCAATAAGATAGATATCAATTTAAATATAATTACAAAACCTAAAATGATTTAGAAATAAAGCAAAATATATTACTATATAATATTTTTTGTTTTGAATTTTTTTCTTTTAAAAAGTTTATCTATATTTTTTTGATGAAAAATAATTATATAAATTATATTTGTTTAACTCAATTTATTCTATAATTAATAATTATTTAAAAATAAATGAATAAATAATTAAGATGAATATTTTAAATTATAATTAAAAAAATAATATTGAGATTTATTATTTATTATTTAGTGTATACTGGTTTAAAATGATTATCTATTTAGGGTTTTTGAGATTTAGGAGTTATTGATTTAAGTATTTAGGCATTTAGTGGTTTAGAGGATTTATTTAAACAATGAAATAACAAAAAAATTATTTTTGTTATTTTTTCACATTTTCAAAGGTTATAACATTTGAAAATATAATAATTTTAAAATTTTTTTAAAATGTGAATAAAATATTCAGTAATAATAATCATTATAATTATATATAATATAAACTAATTATAAATAATTTTATTGATAGATATGATATCAATTATCAAAAAATAAATTAATAAACTATTATTAATATGATAGATATAAATTAAAATATAATTACAAAACCTAAAATGATTCAAAATCAATGTAAAATTTTTTACTAAACAATAATTTTTTGTTTTTAAATTTTTACTTCTTTTTATAAGATTATATTTTTTTTATTAAAAGTAATTTATTAATAGTATATTTGTCTGACTAATTATTTATTTAGTAATTAATATTTATATAAAAAATAAACTAATCAATATTAAAAATGAATATTTAAAATTATAATGAATACAAATTAAAATGAGATTTAAGATTTATTATTGATGTATATGTAATTTATTTTTTGATAATCTATTTGTATAACCAAATATTTTTTATTTTTAAATATTTTCATGTAAGTGCCGGAATGGAAATATTAAAAGGCTGGGGATGTAGTAGTAGCACAATAACGGGGGTCTTGCTGACCGGACAGTGGGCCAAAATTGGAACAGAGCCTGACCCATCTCATGACTGACCTGCTCCAGTGAAATGAACCGAGAAAAATTTTAATATAAAATGCTTTGTAATTTTATTTTTGGGTGGCTATTTTTGGACCCGTGGAATTGTTCATCGTCTCTCTCTCTTCTCTCTGTGTGATTTATCGTTACTATTCTATGTGCTATATACTATAAGACATTTTTGTTGCTTTAATCTATAACGCATAAGCATTTTCTGGTCGATTTAGTTAGTTGTACTGAGCGTCTAACGAACCAAGTTATTTTCGGTATTTATCTCACATTTTTTGATTCTATCATTGATGGTTGCTGAATTCGGATATATATATTGCTTGTTTTTTGTTGTTTCTGTGTCTCTGTATCTCAATCTCACTACTGTGGAAGCACAATTGTCCAACAAATATATATGGTATACCAGTTTAATGGATCGATTATTTAGGGGTTTTGACATTTAGGAGTTAAGTAATTTATGTTTTTACACATTTAGTGGTATATAGGTTTTGTTTATATAATAAAAATAAAAATTTTTTTTTTGATTTTTTTTAGATTTTCAAAGGTTATAACCTTTGAAAATAAAATAATTTTTAAAATCTTTTGAAATGTGAATACCATGTATAATTATATTATTCTTATTAATTATATATCATATAAATTCAATATAAATAATTTTAATGATAGATATTATAATAATGATCAAAAAGTAAATTAATAAACTATTATTAATAATATAAATATTAATTAAAATATATTTACATAACACAAAATGATTCAAAATCAAATAAAAATATATTACTAAATAATAATATTTATTTTTAAATTTTTCCATCTTTTTATATGCTTATATTTTTTATGATTAAAAATAAATTATTTAAATAATATCTGTCTCACTCGAAATTTATTTTGTAATTAATTTTTCTAAAAATTAAAATATAAATAATTAAAATGAATATTTAAAATTATAATAAATAGAAATAAAAATGAGATTTATTATTTATTAAGTAGTATAAAGCTGTTATAAGGTTTGTGTATTTAGGGGGTTCGGGTTTTATGAGCTACTAATTTAAGTAAGTAAAGATTTAGTGGTCTATAGGTTTTATTTAAAAAAGAAATAACAAAAAATTTATTTTTTGTATTCTTTCTCATTTTTTAAGATTATAACCTTTGAAAATATAATAATTTTAAATTTTTTTCATAAGTGCATACAATATTTATTTATAATAATCATAATAATTATATATCATATAAATTCAATATAAACAATTTTATTGATAGATATTCTAATAAATTATCAAAAAAAAATTTAAAAATCTATTATGAATAAGATTGATATTACATAAAATATAATATCAAAACCTAAAATGATTCAAAAGCAAAGCAAAATATATTACTTAATAATAATTATTTGTATATAAATTTTTATTCTTTTTATAAGCTTATCTATTTTTTGATGAAAAATAATTTTTATAAATTATATTTTTAACTCATAATTTATTTCATAATTAATATATATATATAACTAAACAATCAAAATGAATTTTTTAAATTATAATGAAAACAAATAAAAATGAGATTTATTAATTATTATTTAGGGTATGCCCGTTTAAACGATTACCTATATAGGGGTATCGAGATTTTGTAGTTTAGTGATTTAAGTGTTTAGGCATTTAGTGATTTATAGGTTTTATTTAAACAATGAAATAATAAAAAATATATATATTTTTCTGTTTTTTTAAATGTTCAAAGATTATAATCTTTGAAAATATAATAATTTTAAAATTTTTTTCAAAAGTGAATACAATATTTAGTTATAATAATTATTAAATCTATATATCATAAAAATATTTTTATTGATAAATATTCTAATAATGATCAAAAAATAAATTAATAATCTATTATTAATAAGTTAGATATCAATTAAAATATAATTACAAAACCTAAAGTGATTCAGAAACAAAGTAAAATATATTACTATATAATAATTTTTTATTTTTAATTTTTTTTTCTTTTAAAAAGTTTATCTATATTTTTTGTTGAAAAATAATTTATATAAATTATATTTGTCTAACTAATAATTTATATTGTAATTAACATTTATATAAAAATAAACAAATAAATAATTAAAATGAATATTTAAAATTATAATGAAAAAAATAAAAATGAGATTTATTATTTATTATTTAGGATATACCTAATTAAAAAATTTATCTATTTAGGGTTTTCGAGATTTAGAAGTTATTGATTTAAGTATTTAGGCATTTAATGGTTTATAGCTTTTATTTAAACAATGAAATAACAAAAAATTTATTTTTGATATTTTTTCAAATTTGTAAATGTCATAACATTTGAAAATATAATTATTTTAAAATTATTTAAAAATGTGAATACAATATTTAGTAATAATAATTATTAAACTATATATAATATAAACTAATATAAACAATTTTATTGATAATATTATATCAATTATCAAAAAATAAATTAATAAACTATTATTAATATGATAGATATGAATTAAAATATAATTAAAAAACCTAAAATGATACCAAATCAAAGTAAAATTTATTACTAAATAATAATTTTTTTAAGTTTTTGCATCATTTTATAAGCTTATATTTTTTATTGTTGAAAATTATATTATTTAAATTATATTTGTCACTCATAATTTATTTTGTAATTAATATTTCTATACATTATTTAAATTATATTTAAGGTTTACGAGTTTCAAGATTTAGGTATTTAGGGGCTTCGGGGTTTAGGAGTTTAGAGAATTATGTATTTAGGCATTTAATGGTGTATAAGTTTTATTTAAACAATGATATAACAAAAAATTTATTTTTGTTATATTTTCTCATTTTTTAAGGTTATAAACTTTGAAAATATAACAATTTTTAAATTTTTATTATATGTGAATACTATATTTAGTTATGATAATCTTAATAATTATATATCATGATAATTCAGTATAAACAATTATATTTATAGATATTATATTAATGATCAAAAAATAAATTAATAAACTATTATTAATAAGATAGATATTTTTAAAATATATTTGCAAAACATAAATTTATTCAAAATCAAAGTAAAATATAATACTAAATAATAATTTTTTGATGTTTTGCTTCTTTTTATAAATTTATATTTTTTGTTATTAAAAGTAAATTATTTAAATTATATTTGTCTTCCACATAATTTATTTTTAATTTATAATTCTTTAAAAATAAACTAATCTATAATTAAAATGAATATTTAAAATTATAATGAATACAAATAAAATAGAGATTTATTATTTATTATTCAGGATATCCCAGTTTAATGGCTTAAGTATTTAGGTGTTTTGGGGTTTAGTGATTTAAGTGTTTAGGCCTTTAGTGATTTATAGTTTTTATTTAAAGAATGAAAAAATAAAAAATTTAATTTTTTGATTTTTTTTTAATTTTTGAAGGTTATAACCATTGAAATTATAATAATTTTAAATTTTTTTTAAATGTGAATATAATATTCAGTAATAATAATCTTAATAATTATATATAATGTAAACTCAATAAAAATAATTTTATTAATAGATATTATAATATTGATTAATAAAAAATTAATAAACTATTACTAATAAGAATGATATAAATTAAAATAAAATTGCAAAATCTAAAATGATTCAAAATAAAAATAAAATATATTACTAAATAATAAATTTTTGTTTTTAAAATTTTTCCTCTTTTTATAATGATATATTTTTTTTGATGAAAAATAAATTATTTAAATTAGATCTGTCTCACTAATAATTTATTTTGTAATTAATATTTCTATAAAATTAACTGATAAATAATTCAAATAAAATTTAAAATTATAATTAATAAAAATTAAATTGAGATTTATGATTTTTTATTAATGTACACATGTTTAATAATTTAAGTATTTAGAGGTTTTGTGGTTTAGGAGTTTGCAATTTATGTTTTTAGGCAATTAGCGGTTTATAGGTTTTATATTAAAAAATAAAATAACAAATAAATTTTCTATAATTTGTTATCATTTTCATAGGTTATAACCTTTGAAAATATAATAATATTTACAATTTTTTGAAATGTGAATACAATATTTAGATATAATAATTTTAAAAATTATATATCATAAAAATTCAATATAAACAATTTTATTGATAGATAATATAATAATGATCAAAATTTAAATTAATAAACTATTAATAAAAAGATTGATATTAATTAAAAAATATTTACAAAACCCAAATTGATTCAAAATTAAAGTAAAATATAATACTGTATAATAAATTTTAATTTTTAAATTTTTACTTCTTTTATAAGCAGATATTTTTTTTATTAAAAATAAATTAATTAAAATATAAATGTCGCTCTCATAATTTAATTTGTAATAAATATTTCTATAAAAATAAACAAATAAATAATTAAAATGAATATTTAAAATTATAATAAATAGAAATAAAAATTAGATTTATTAATTATTAAGTAGTATATAGCGGTTTAATGGTTTATGTATTTAGGCATTTTAAGGTTTAGAAGTTTATTGATTTAACTGTGTATGCATTTAGGGGTTTATAGGTTTTATTAAAAAAATAAATAATCAAAAATTTATTTTTATTATTTGTTGATATTTTCAAAGGTTATAACCTTTGAAAATATAATAATTTTTAATTTTTTTTAAATGTGAATACAATATTTAGTTATAATAATCATTATATTTATATATCATATAAATTCAATATAAACAATTTTATTGATAAATATTCTAATAATGATCAAAAAAATAAATTAATAATCTATTATTAATAAGATAGATATCAATTAAAATATAATTACGAAACATAAAATGATTCAGTAGAAAAGCAAAATATATTACTATATAATAATTTGTTGTTTTGAAATTTTTTTTTTCTTTTAAAAAGTTTATCCATATTTTTTTAATAAAAATTAATTTATATAAATTATATTTGTGTATCTCATAATGTATTTTTTGATTAATATTTATATAAAAATAAACAAATAAATAATTAAAATGAATATTTAAAATTATAATGAAAAAAAAATATTGAGATTTATTCTTTATTATTTTGGGTATACCAGTCTAATTTAAATTAGATCTGTCTCACTATTAATTTATTTTGTAATTAAAATTTCTATAAAAATAAACTGATAAATAATTAAAATAAAAATTTAAAAATATACTGAATAAAAATTAAAATGAGATTTATGAATTATTATTAATGTATACTAGTTTAATATTTTAAGTATTTAGAGGTTTTTTCATTTATGACTTTAGCGATTTTTGTTTTTAGGCATTTAGTGGTTTATAGATTTTATTTAAACAATGAAATAACAAAAAAAAAATTTTTGTTATTTTTTTTACATTTTCAAAGATTATAACCTTTAAAAATATAATAAGTTTAAAATTTTTTAAAAATGTGAATACAATATTTAGTAATAATAATCATTCTAATTATATATAATATAAATTAAATATAAACAATTTTGTTGATATATATGATATCAATTATCAAAAAATAAATTAATATGTTATTATTAATATGATAGATATAAATTAAAATATAATTGCAAAACCTAAAAATATTCAAAATCCAAGTAAAATTTATTACTAAATAATAATTTTTTTTAGTTTTTCCTTCTTTTAATAAGCTTATTTTTTTTATGAAAAATAAATTATTTAAATTATATTTGTATCACTCATAATTTATTTAGTAATTAATATTTTAATAAATTATTTAAATTATATTTAAGGTTTACGAGTTTAAAGGTTTAAGTATTTAGGGGCTTTTGTGTTTAGGAGTTTAGAGGTTTAAGTGTTTGTGCATTTAGTGGTTTATAAGTTTTATTTAAACAATGATATAACAAAAAATTTATTTTTTTATTTTATTAATTTTTTAAGATTATAACCTTTGAAAATATAATAATTTTTAAATTTTTTTCAAATGTAAATATAATATTTAGTTATAATAATCTTAATAATTATAAGTCATTTAAATTCAATATAAATAATCACATTGCTAGATATTATAATAATGATCAAAAAAATTTTAATAAACTATTATTAATAAGATAGATATTATTTTAAATATATTTGCAAAACGTAAATTTATTCAAAATCAAAGTAAAATATATTATAAAATAATAATTTTTTTATAATTTTTCATTTTTATAAGTTTATATTTTTGTTATTAAAAATAAATTATTTAAATTATATTTGTCTTCCTCATAATTTTTTTGTAATTTATAATTCTATAAAAATTAACTAATAAATAATTAAAATAAATATTTAAAATTATAATGAATACAAATAAAATTGAGATTTATTATTTATTATTCAAGATATACCGGTTTAATGGTTTAAGTATTTAGGTGTTTTGGAGTTTAGTCATTTAAGTGTTTATGCCTTAAGTGATTTTATCTAATTTTTGAAGGTTATAACCTTTGAAAATATAATAATTTTTAATTTTTTTTTAAATGTTAATATAATATTTAGTTATAATAATCTTGATAATATTATAATGTAAAATCAATATAAATAATTTTATAAATAGATATTATATTAATGATCAATAAATAAATTAATAAACTATTATTAATTAGAATGATATAAATTAAATTATAATTGCAAAATCTAAAATTATTAAAAATTAAATTAAAATAATTTTCTAAATAATAATATCTTGTTTTAAAAATTTTGCCTCTTTTTATAATCTTATATTTTTTTGATGAAAAATAAATAATTTAAATTATATCCGTCTCACTGATAATTTATTTTGTAATTAATATTTCAATAAAAATAAACTAAAAAATAATTAAAACGAATATTTAAAATTATAATGAATACTAATAAAAATGAGATTTATTATTTATTATTTGAGTATACAAATTTAAAGGCTTATGTATTTATGGGCATTGGGATTTAGGAGTTTACTCATTAAGAATTTAGGTATATTGTGGTTTATAGATTTTATTAAAAAAATCTAATAACAAAAAATTTATTTTTTTTATTTTTTCTTATTTTCAAATGCTATAACCTTTAAAAACATAATAATTTTTAAATTATTTTAAAATATGAAAATTTTATTTTGTTATTATAATCTAAATAATTATATATTATGTAAATTCTATATAAATAATTTTTTTAGATATTATGATGATGATAATAAAATAAATTAATAAACTATTATTAATATGATAGATATTAAATAAAATTTATTTGCAATACCTAAAATGATTCAAAATCAAAGTAAAATATATTAATAAGATAGATATTAAATAAAATTATTATTAATAATATAAAATATACAGGTTTAAAAGATTATATATTTCAGAGTTTTAGGATTTAAGAATTTAGTGATTTAAGTGTTTAAGCATTTAGAAGTTTATAGGTTTACTTAAAAAATAAAATAACAAAATTTTTTTTTGTTATTTGTTCTCATTTTTGAAGGATAACCTTTGAAACTATAACAATTTTTAATTTTTTTTAAATGTGAATACTATATTTAGTTATGATAGTCTTAATAATTATATATCATGTAAATTCAATATAAACAATTATATTGATATATATTATAATAATGATTGTACTAAAGATTAATAAACAATTATTAATAAGATAAATATTGTTTAAAATATATTTACAAAACCTACAATGATTCAAAATCAAAGTGAAATATTTTACGAAATATTAATTTTAAATTTTTGTATCCATTTATAAGAACATATATTTTTTGATGAAAAATAAATTATTTAAATTATATTTGTCTAACTATCAATTTATTTTTTAAATTATATTTCTATAAAAATAAACTAATAAATAATCAAAATGTATATATAAAATTATAATGAATACTAATAAAAATGAGATTTATGATTTATTATTTAGGATATGCCGGTTTAATAATTACCAAAATATAACCTTTAAATATAATTAATCAAAAATTATATTCATAAACAATTGAAAATAACAATAATTATATTTAGGTATAATAAATAAAAAAATATTTTTTATTTATTATTCTATTGTTTAAATAAAACCTATACACCACTAAATGCCTAAGCATTTAAATCAATAAACTACAAAATCTCGATACCCCGATATAGATAATCCTTTAAATCGGTATGCCCTAAAAAATAATTAATAAATTTCATTAATATATTTTTTCAATATAATTTAAAAAATTCATTTTGATTGATTAGTTTTTTATTTTTATATATGTATTAATTATAAAATAAATTATTAGTTAAAAATATAATTTATAAAAATTTTTTTTCATCAAAAAATAGATAAGCTTATAAAAAGAATAAAACTTTAAAAACAAATAATTATTATTTAGTAATATATTTTGCTTTGATTTTGAATCATTTTAGGTTTTGATATTATTTTCAATATCTATAAATAAAATTTTTTGTAAATTTTTAAGAAATATACTTTTTAGTAAAAATCTAAAAATTTTTAGTAAAATTTTAGGTTTTGATATTAGTTATATATTTGAATCATTTTAGTAATATTTTAAGTAATATCAATCTTATTCATAATAGATTTTTAATTTATTTTTTGATAATTATTAGAATATCTATCAATAAAATTGTTTATATTGAATTTATATGATAAATAATTATTATGATTATTATAAATAAATATTGTATACATTTTTGAAAAAAATTTAAAAATTATTATTTTTTCAAAGGTTATAATCTTAAAAAATGAGAAAAAATAATAAAAATAAATTTTTAGTTATTTTATTTTTTAAATAAAACATATAGACCATTAAATGCTTACTTACTTAAATCAGTAAGCTCATAAACCCCGAAACTCCTAAATACATAAACATTTTAACATCTATATACTACATAATAAATAATAAATCTAATTTTTATTTCTATTTATTATAATTTTAAATATTCATTTTAATTATTTATAGTTTAATTATTTAGAAAAATTAATTACAAAATAAATTTCGAGTGAGACAAATTTTATTTAAATAATTTATTTTTAATCAAAAAAAAATATAAGCTTATAAAAAGAAGGACAAATTTAAAAATTAAATTTTATTATTTAGTAATATATTTTGATTTGATTTTGAAGCATTTTGTGTTATGTAAATATATATTAATTAATATCTATATTATTAATAATAGTTTTTTTTAATTTTTGATCATTATTATAATATCTATCATTAAAATTGTTTATATTGAAGTTATATGATATATAATTAGTAAGCTTAATATAATTATACATAATATTCACATTTCAAAATATTTTAAAAATTATTTTATTTTTAAAGGTTATAACCTTTGAAAATCAGAAAAAATCTAAAAAAAAATATTAAAATTTTATTATATAAATAAAACCTATAAACCACTAAATATCTAAAAACATAAATTGATAAACTCCTAAATGATAAAACTCCTAAATAATCAAACCATTAAACTGGTATACCACATATAATAAATCATAAATCTCATTTTAATTTGTATTCATTATAATTTTAAAAATTCATTTTAATTTTTAATTAGTTTATTTTTTATAGATATATTAAGTACAAAATAAATAATGAGTGAGACAACTATAATTTTAATAATTTATTTTTAATAAAAATAAAATATAAGCTTATAAAAAGAAGTAAAAATTTAAAAACAAAAAATTATTATTTAGTAATATATTTTACTTTGATTTTGAATCATTATATATAGGTTTTGCATTTATATTTTAATTCTTATCAATCTTATTAAGAATAGTATATTAATTTATTATTTGATCAATTTTATAATATCTAACAATAAAATTACTTATATTGAATTTAAATGTATTATAATTATTAAGATTATTATTACTAAATATAAATTTACGTTTGAAAAAATATAAAAATTATTATATTTTCAAAGGTTATAAACTTCAAAAATGATAAAAATCACAAAAATAATTTTTTTTATTTTATTATTTAAATAAAACTTATAAACCATTAAATGCCTAAACATTTAAATCTCTAGACTCCTAAACCCCAAAACCCCCTAAATACTTAAACTATTAAACCTATATAACTTAAATAATAAATAATAAATCTCATTTTTATTTGTATTCTTTATAATTTTAAATATTCATTTTAATTATTTTTTAGTTTATTTTTATAGAAATATTAATTACAAAATAAATAATGAGTGAGATATATATAATTTAAATAAATTATTTTAAATGAAAAAAAATATAAGCTTATATAAATAAATAAAATTTGAAAAATTTAAAATTTATTTAGTAATATAATTTACTTTGATTTTGAATTATTTTGGTTTCTGCAAATATATTTTAATTAATATCGATCTTATTAATAATAATTTATTAATTTATTTTTTGATCATCAAAATAATATATATTAATAAAACTTTTTTTATTTTATTTACATCAAATATAATTATTAAGATTATTATAACTAAGTATTGTATTCATATTTTAGAACTATTAAAAATTATTTTATTTTCAAAGGATATAACCTTTGAAAACCACGAAAATTCATTAAAATAATTTTTTTGTTATTTCTTTGATTAAATAAAACCTATAAACACCTAAATGTGTAAACATATAAATCAATAAACTCATAACCCCAAAACCACAATAAACTTAAACCATTAAATAGGTATACCCTAAATAATTAATCATAAATATCATTTTTATTAGTATTCATTATAATTTTATATATACATTTCAATTATTTATTAGTTTATTTTTATAGAAATATAAATTAAAAAATAAATTAATAGTGAGAAAATATAATTTAAATAATTTATTTTTCATCAAAATTTATAAAAGCTTATAAATGGATACAAAAATTTAAAAATTTAAAATTATTATTTAGTAAAATATTTCACTTTGATTTTGAATAAATTTATGTCTTGCAAATATATTTAAAATAATATCTATCTCATTAATAATAGTTTATTAATTTATTTTTTGATCATTAATATAATATATTTCAATATAATTGTTTATATTGAATTTACATGATATATAATTATTAAGATTATCATAACTAAATATAGTATTCGCATATAAAAAAAATTAAAAATTTTTATAGTTTCAAAGGTGATATCCTTCAAAAATGAGAACAAATAACAAAACAATTTTTTTTATTTTATTTTTTAAATAAAACCTATAAACTACTAAATGCCTAAACACTTAAATTACTAAATTCTTAAATCCCAAAACTCCTAAATATATAATCTTTTAAACCTCTATATTTTATCTTATTAATAATAGTTTTATTTAATATCTATCTTATTAATATATTTTACTTTGATTTTGAATCATTTTAGGTTTTGCAAATAAATTTTATTTAATATCTATCTTATTAATAATAGTTTATTAATTTATTTTATTATCGTCATCATAATATCTAAAAAAATTATTTATATTGAATTTACATAATATATAATTATTTAGATTATTATAACAAAATAAAATTTTCATATTTTAAAATAATTTAAAAATTATTAAGTTTTCAAAGGTTATAATAGCATTTGAAAATAAGAAAAAATAAAAAAAATAAATTTTTTGTTATTAGATTATTTTAATAAAATCTATAAACCACAAAATACCTAAATTCTTAATGAGTAAACTCCTAAACCCCAATGCCCATAAAAACATAAGCCTTTAAATTAGTATACTCTAAATAATAAATAATAAATCTCATTTTTATTAGTATTCATTATAATTTTAAATATTCATTTTAATTATTTATTAGTTTATTTTTATAGAAATATTAATTACAAAATAAATTATTAGTGAGACGGATATAATATAAATAATTTATTTTTCATCAAAAAAATATAAGATCATAAAAAGAGGCAAAATTTTTAAAATAAAATATTATTATTTAGTAATTTATTTTAATTTAATTTTGAATAATTTTTGATTCTGCAATTATATTTTAATTTATATCATTCTAATTAATAATAGTTTATTAATTTATTTATTGATCATTATTATAATATCTATTAATAAAATTATTTATCTTGATTTTACATTATATATAATTATCAAGATTATCATAACTAAATATTATATTCACATTTTAAAAAAAATTAAAAATTATTATATTTTCAAAGTTTATAACCTTCAAAAATTAGATAAAATCACTTAAGGCATAAACACTTAAATGACTAAACCCCAAAACACCTAAATACTTAAACCATTAAACCTGTATATCCTGAATAATAAATAATAAATCTCAATTTTATTTGAATTCATTATAATTTTAAATATTTATTTTAATTATTTATTAGTTTATTTTTATATAATTATAAATTACAAAATAATTTATGAGGAAGACAAATATAATTTAAATAATTTATTTTTAATAACAAAAATATAAACTTATAAAAAAAGCAAAATTTTAAAAAAATTATTATTTAGTAATATATACTTTGAATTTGAATAAATTTAGATTTTGAAAATATATTTTAAATAATATCTATCTTATTAATAATAGTTTATTAATTTATTTATTGATCATTATTATAATATCTAGCAATGTGATTATTTATATTGAATTTAAATGACTTATATTTATTAAGATTATTATAACTAAATATTATATTTACATTTAAAAAAATTTAGAAATTTTTATATTTTCAAAGGTTATAACCTTCAAAAATTAGTAAAAAAAATAAAAATAAATTTGTTGTTATATCATTGTTTAAATAAAACTTATAGACCACTAAATGCCTAAACATTTAAATGTATAAACTTCTAATCACAAAATCCCCTAAATACTTAAAACTTTAAACTCGTAAACCTTAAATATAATTTAAATAATTTATTTTTCATAAAAAAAATATAAGTTTATAAAAAGAAGCAAAAACTAAAAAACAAAAATTATTATTTGGTAATAAATTTTAGTTTGATTTTGAATAATTTTAGGTTTTGCAATTATATTTTGATTTATATCTATCATATTAATAATAGCATATTAATTTATTTTTTGAAAATTGATATCATATATATCAATAAAATTTTTTATATTTAGTCTATATTATATATAATTATAATGATTCTTATTACTAAATATTGTATTTATATTTTTAAAAAAATTTAAAATTATCATATTTTCAAAGTTTATAACCTTTGAAAATTTGAGAAAATATCAAAATTAATTTTTTTGTTATTTCATTGTTGAAATAAATCCTATAAACTACTAAATGCCTAAACACTTAAGTCAATAACTCAGAAATCTCGAAAACCCTAAAAGGATAATCCTTTTAAACTGGTAAACCCTAAATAATAAATAATAAATCTCAATATTATTTTTTTCATTATAATTTAAAATATTCATTTTAATTATTTTTTCGTTTATTTTTGTTAAATATTAATTACAATATATATTATGAGTTAGACAAATATAATTTATATAAATTATTTTTATCAAAAAATATAGATAAACTTATAAACAGAAGAAAATATTTCAAAATAAAAATTTATTATATAGTAATATATTTTGCTTTACTTATGAATCATTTTAGGTTTGGTAATTATATTTTAATTGTATCTATCTTATTAATAATAGATTATTAATTTTCTTTTTGATCATTATTAGAATATTTATCAATAAAATTGTTTATATTGTATTTACATGATATATAATTATAAAGATTATTATAACTAAATATTATATTTACATTTGAAAATAATTTAAAAATTATTATATTTTTAAAGGTTATCATCTTTGAAAATGAGATAAAATCGCAAAAATAAATTTTTTGTTATTTTATTGTTTATATAAAACCTATAAACTACTAAATGTCTAAATGCTTACATCATTAAACTCCTAAACCTCAAAACCCTTAAATACTTAAACATTTAGACCATCTTTAAAGGTTTATGTATTTTTAAATAATATATAATTATCTATCAATAAATAACAGTTTATTAATTTATTTTTTTGATCATTATTATATTTATATTTATATTTAATTTATTAATATGTTTCAAAAAAATTGTTTATTTTTAATTTACATGATATATAATTATTAAGTTAATTATAACTAAATATTGTATTCACATTTCAAAAAAATTTAAAAATTATTATGTTTATAAAGGTTATAACTTTCAAAATTGATAAAAAATTTGAAAATTAAGTTTTTTTTATTTCATTATTTAAATAAAACATATAAACTACTAAATGCCTAAACACTTAAATCGGTATACTCCTAAACTCCTAATACTTAAACCATTAAACTAGTATACCATAAATAATTAATCATAAATCTCATTTTTATTTGTATTCATTATAATTTTATTATTCATTTTAATTATTTATTAGTTTATTTTTATAGAATTATTAATTGCACAATAAAATTATGAATGAGACAAATATATTTTAAATAATTTAACTTTATCAAAAAAATTTATAAGCTTATAAATTTTGGTGTAGTGATTAAAATTTAAATAATTTTAATCATTATACTCCTAACCCTGTTACTGCTGCACCACACACACATAGCGACGGACCACAGTACACACGTGCACATATTCTTGTCCATTTTGGTGTAGCATTTAGAGGGGCCTGCAAATCCTAGAAGCAGCCATAGGTATGGGCCACCAGCTTGTAGAGGGCCCCACTAGCAAGCCGGGATGATAACATTCAGATAACTGATGAGACCGTGCAAAGTGGTCGGGAGTAAACCCAGGAGTAGCTAGGAGTGTGTCCCACTAGCCCTATCAGGCAACATAGAGGGCCACCCAACCATCACCCAATAGAAGTAGCAGGTAATCCATGATTAATTGGAGAGTTGGCAAAATTCGAAGCATCACGAAGCAGGGCTAGTAAGCAATGGAGTCTAGACCAGCCACACGAGAGCCAATGATTCAAACTTGTAGTTTATGATTGTATTCTTATTTGTATTTTGGACTTTGTATGCACCATGTACTTCTAGAGACGGATCATGACATACTCACGCACAAAATCTTGTCTTCTCTCTATGTACCATGCAATGAGGGCAACTGTACCCAAGAGTATATCTAAGTGGGGCCCACTAATGCATTTTGTAAATACACATTAGGCGATGCTACACTCCCGGGAGTAGAAGACCCATCTTTATAGCATTTTGTAATTTTACTTGTATTCTAGCTTGGTTGTACGCGTAGATAATTAAACTATTAGATGGACCTCATCACACATGCAAACCGATGCATGCATATTTTTTGATATTTTGTTGGTGCAACATACAGCCACTTCTTGGAGCTCGAGGAGGAAGCATTCTAACCCAAGAAATACTCTTTTGAAGATCATTGGAGCAAAAGAATGTGGAATTCAGAGGTGAGAATGAATTGACAAAGTACCGTAGATATGGACTTGTGGATTTATGGGTATTCAGTTTTACATTTATTCCATTGCATAGCAATGACATAGGCAAACATTTGATGCTGCATGTCACACACATGCACAATCTTATATTTGCATAGTTTTAATATGGTGCATCATTCAGGTTCCTCCAAAAGGCTTGGACAAATCCGAATGGAATGGACACAGTGAGCATAATGACTCAATGCATGGAAAGGACGCAGTGCGCATTCCGGGAATGCCAGGTGATTATAGTTGTATTCGTACGCTTTGAATTATTAGGCATTATGTTTTTTTTGTATTTTATGCATAGAATCATTAAGGTGCATAGGATTTGGTGGGCTGGCCTAAATTAGTCAGCTTTTAGTCTCTTGTAAGTTGTGTGCCTAAATGATAAATATAGCGTGTTTTTTCCAAATAAAAAACAAAAAAAAAACCATAAACCCAAAACATTAAATCCTAAACCTTAAACCATAAACTATAACCCTAACCCATAAACCCTAAATCCTAAATCTCTTGTTTTGCACTTTTATAATCAAATGACTAAGTGTTAAATTTAAATTGAAATTCACAACTTTTAGGAATGTCACTGATTTCTCTTTTTGTATATGTAACACAAAGTCATGACACAAGGGGTGAGTTATGGATTCAGTCTCTTTCTTGCTTTAGATTATTGTAGCATTAGCAATGGTCATGATTGTATATTTTGTCTCTAAAACAAAAAATCATATTGATGAGAATATGCCATAACTTGTGTCTCTCTGTTGAACATATTTTTATGGCACTAAGAATGATCATGAATACATATTTAATCACTATAATACTGGATCACAGTATTGGATATAACCATAGCTTGTGCATTTTATCTTTATATTATAAAGTCATTCCACTAGGAATGATTGTAACTTTCGACATTCCTCAAGAGCAAAAGTCATGAACCTAGAAATAGTTAAAGCTCGAGTACTACTCTTTATAACTTTCTATAGCTAAAATTCTTGGGATTGGAAATATCACTATGGCTTTTTCGTTTGATTTGTGACCTCAAGTGTCAATATGCAAGACTAATATTTCGAGCAATGATTAAAACCTTTTATACATTTGAATATGATTCATTTACACCTTTTTGGGTATAGTGAGCTTGTATACATAACTCATTTAATATAAAAAGAAAGAAATGATACTTTTCATATCCATGAGTATATAAAAAAAGGCTTAGACATGCCAATAAAATAACTTTTTTGATTCTTGATTGAAAGAGAGCCCATACTTCTTGCCCTGCTCAAACCACCCTGGAGCTAGTTTGTTCTAAAAGGCTACAAGGTGGTTATTTTTTTAGAGGTGAACTATGTTTTTAAAAAATTGCTTTGAGTGTGTGCATGAGAGATATTTTACAATAAATTACAATAATCAATATAAATAGCATCCTCCACAACTATCTATTTCAACACATAGGGGTACAACTTTGGTTTAGCCTATTAGCATACATGAGTCAAATTTCCTTTGATAGCCCAGTGATTCAACATCAAATATGATGAGACATAATAGAGATAAAGTAAAAGCTCATATTATTTTGGTTAGAGCTTTAGCAATCATTCTAGAGTTGAGAGAGGAACAAAATAAATTATTTTAATTATTCAGTATAATTTTAATTTTTATTTTAATTATTTATTAGTTTATTTTTATAGAAATATTAATTACAAAATAAATAATTAGTGAGACAGATCTAATTTAAATAAACCTGGTATATCCTAAATAATAAAGAATAAATCTCATTTTTTTTCATTTTAATTTTAAATATTCAAATTTAATTATTTATTTGTTTATTTTTATATAAATATTAATTATAAAATAAATTATGAGTTACATAAATTTAATTTATATAAATTATTTTTCATCAAAATAATATAGATAAACTTTTTAAAAGAAAAAAAATTTTAAAACAAAAAATTATTATATAGTAATATATTTTGCTTTGCTTCTGAATCATTTAAGGTTTTGTAAATATATTTTAATTGATATCATTCTTATTAATAATAGATTATTAATTTATTTTCTGATCATTATTAGAATATTTATCAATAAAAATGTTTATATTGAATTTATATGATATATAAATATAATGATTATTATGACTAAATCTTATATTCACTTTTGAAAAAAATTTTAAAATTATAACATATTCAATGGTTATAACCTTTGAAAATGTGAAAAAATAAAAAAATTATTTTTTTTATTATTTCATTGTTTAAATAAAACCTATACACCACAAAATGAGTAAGCACTTAAATCACTAAACTACAAAATCCTGATAACCCTATATACATAATCCTTTAAACCGGTATACACTAAATAATAATTAATAAATCTCATTTTTCTTTGTTTTCATTAAAATTTTAAAAAATTATTTTGATTTTTAGTTTTTTATTTTTATATCTGTATTAATTATAAAATAAATTATGATTTAAAAATATAATTTATAAAAATTATTTTTCATCAAAAAATCGATAAGCTTATAAAAAGAATAAAAATTTAAAAACAAATAATTATTATTAGTAATATATTTTGCTTTGCTTTTGAATCATTTTAGGTTTTGATAATATATTTTAAGTAATATCAATCTTATTCATAATAAATTTTTAATTTATTTTTTGATAATTATTAGAATATCTATCAATAAAATTATTTATATTGAATTTATATGAAATATAATTATTATGATTATTATAAATAAATATTGTGTTCACTTTTGAAAAAAATTAAAAATTTTTATTTTTTTAAAAGTTATAACCTTAAAAAATGAGAAAAAATAATAAAAATAAATTTTTTGTTATTTTATTTTTTAAATAAAACCTATAGATCATTAATTGATTACTTACTTAATTCGGTAAACTCATAAACCCCTAAACCACTAAATACATATACCTTTTAATAGCTATATTTTACTTATTAAATAATAAATCTCATTTATATTTCTATTAATTATAATTTTAAATATTCATTTTAATTATTTATAGTTTAATTTTTTAGAAAAATTAATTCAAAATAAATTTTGATTGAAACAAAAAATATTTAACTAATTTATATTTAATCAAAAAAAATATAAGCTTAAAAAAAGAAGGAAAAATTTAAAAATTAAATATTATTATTTAGTAATATATTTTGATTTGATTGTGAATCATTTTGTGTTCTGTAAATATATTTTAATTAATATTTATATTTTTAATAATAGTTTGTTAATTTAACTTTTGATCATTATTATAATATCTATCATTAAAATTGTTTAAATTGAATTTATATGATATATATTTAGTAAGAGTAATATAATTATACATGGTATTCACATTTCAAAAAATTTTTAAAATTATTTTATTTTCAAAGTTTATAACCTTTGAAAATCAGAAAAAATAAAAAAAATGTTTTATTTTTATTATATAAATAAAACCTATAAATCACTAAATGCCTAAAAACATAAATTGCTAAATTCCTAAACGACAAAACCCCTAAATAATTTAATCATTAAACAGTATACTATATATAATAAATAATAAATCTCATTTTTATTAGTATTCATTATAATTTTAAACATACATCTTAATTATATATTAGTTTATTTTTATAGAAATATAAATTAAAAATTAAATTATTAGTGAGACAAATATAATTGAACAAATTTATATTTCATCAAAAAATATATAAGCATATAAGTGGATACAAAAATTTAAAAATTTAAATTTAATATTTAGTAAAATATTTCACTTTGATTTTGAATCATTTTAGGTTTTTCAAATATATTTTAAACAATATTTATCTTATTAATAATTGTTTATTATTTTTTTATGATCATTATTATAATATATACCAATAAAATAATTTATATTGAATTTATATGATATTTAATTATTAGGATTATTAACTTCATATTGTATTCACTTTTCAAAAAAAAATTAAAAATTTTTATATTTTCAAATGTTATAACCTTCAAAAATGAGAAAAAATAACAAAAATACTATTTTTTTATTTTATTTTATAAATAAAACCTATAGAGCACTAAATGACTAAATACTAAAATGACTAAACTCCTAATCCCCGAAGTTCATAAATACTCAAAATATTAAATTAGTATAGTCTAAATAATAAATCATAATTCTCATTTTTATTAGTATTCATTATAATTTTAAATATTCATTTTAATTATTTATCAGTTTATTTTCATAGAAATATTAATCACAAAATAAATTATTAGTGAGACAGATATAATTTAAATAATTTATTTTTCATCAAAAAAAAATATATGCTTATAAAAATAGGAAAATTTTTAAAAATAAAAAATTATTTTTTATTAATATATCTTATTTTGATTTTGAATCATTTTAGATTTTACAATTATATTTTAATTTATATCATTCTTATTAATACTAGTTTATTAATTAATTTATTGATCATTATTATAATATTTATTAATAAAATTATTTATATTTAGTTTACATTATATGAAATTATTAAGATTATTATAACTAAATATTATATTCACATTTAAAAAAAATTTAAAATTATTATATTTTCAAAGGTTATAACCTTCAAAAATTAAAAAAAACAAAAAATTAATTTTTTGTTTGTCATTCTTTAAATAAAACTATAAATCACTAAAGGTCTAAACAATTAAATCACTAAACTCCTAAACCACAAAACACCTAAATACTTAAACCATTTAACCGGTATATCCTGAAAAATAAATAATAAATCTCGATTTTATTTGTATTCATTATAATTTTAAATATTCATTTTAATTATTTATTAGTTTATTATTATAGAATTATAAATTACAAAATAAATTATGATGTAAGACAAATATAATTTAAATAATTTATTTTTAAAAGCAAAAATATAAACTTATAAAAAAAAGCAAAACATTAAAAAAAATTATTATTTAGTAATATATTTTACTTTGATTTATTTTGCAAATACTTTTTAAATAATAACTATTTTATTAATAATAGTTTATTAATTTATTTTTTGATCATTATTATAATATCTAGCAATATAATTATCTATATTGATTTAAATGAATTATAATTATGATGATTATTATAAATAAATATTATATTTACATTTGAAAAAAATTTAAAAATTATTATATTTTCAAAGGATATAATCTTCAAAATTTAGAAAAAATAATAAAAATAAATTTTTTGAAATATCATTGTTTAAATAAAACTTATAAACCACTAAATGCCTAAAAAATTAAACATCTAATTACCTAAACACAAAAGCCCGTAAATACTTAAACCTTTAATCTCGTAAACCTTAAATATAATTTAAATAATTTATTAAAATATTAATTACAAAATAAATTATGAGTGATACAAATATAATTTAAATAATTTATTTTTCATCATAAAAATATATGAGCTTATAAAAAGAAGCAAAAACTTAAAAACAAAAATTTTTATTTAGTAATAAATTTTAGTTGGATTTTGAATAATTTTAGGTTTTGCAAATATATTTTAATTTATATTCATCATAATAATAATAACATATTAATTTATTTTTTGATAATTGATATCATATCTATCAATAAAATTGTCTATATTTAGTTTATATTATATATAAATATAATGATTTTTATTACTAAATATTGTATTCACATTTTTAAAAAATTTTAAAATTATTATATTTTCTAAGGTTATAACCTTTGAAAATGTGAAAAATATCAAAAATAATTTTTTGTTATTTCATTGTTTAAACAAAACCAATAAAGCTCTAAATGCCTAAAAACATAAATTGCTAAAGTCCTAAATGACAAAACCTTTAAATACTTAAAATATTAAACTTGTATTCATTAATAATAATTCATAAATCTCATTTTAATTTTTATTCAGTATAATTCTAAATTTTTATTTTAATTATTTATCAGTTTATTTTTTTTGAAATATTAATTACAAAATACATTATTAGTGAGACAGATATAATTTAAATTAAACTGGTATACCCTAAATAATAAAGTATAAATCTCATTTTTTTTCATTATAATAATTAAATATTCATTTTAATTATTTATTTGTTTTTATTTATATAATATTATTTAAAAAATAAATTAAGAGTTATACAAATATAATTTATATAAATTATTTTTCCTCAAATAAAAATATAGATAAACTTATTAAAGGAAAAAAAAATTTAAAACAAAAAATTATTATATAGTAATATAATTTGCTTTGCTTCTGAATCATTATAGGTTTTGTAATTATATTTTAATTGATATCTATATTATTAATAATAGATTATTAATTTAATTTTTGATCATTATTAGAATATTTATCAATAATATTGTTTATATAGAATTTAGATGATATATAAATATAATGATTATTATAACTAAATATTGAATTCACATTTGAAAAAAATTTAAAAATCATTATATTTTCAAAGGTTATAACCTTTGAAAATATAAAAAAATAATAAAAATAAATATTTTGTTATTTTAATTTTTAAATAAACCTATAAGCCACTAAATCCATACACAGTTAAATTAGTAAACTCCTAAGGCCCGTAATTCCTAAATACATAAACCATTAAACTGCTATATACTACTTATAATTAGGAAATCTAATTTTTATTTTAATTTATTATTATTTTAAATATTCATTTTAATTATTTATGAGTTTATTTTATATAAATATTTATTACAAAATAAATTATGAGTGTGATAAATATAATTTTAATAATTTATTTTTAATCAAAAAAAATATATACGCTTATAAAAGATGTAAAAATTTAAAAAATAAAAATTTTTATCCGGTAATATAAGTTACTTTAATTTTGAATCAATTTGGGTTTTGTAAATATTTTTTAATTAATATCTATCTCATTATTAATTGTTCATTAAATTAATTTTTTATCATTATTATAATATCTAGCAATAAAATTGTTTATATTGAATTTATATGATATATAATTAAAAATATTTTTATAACTAAATAATATATTCACATTTCAAAAAATATTAATTATTATTATTATTTCAAGGTTATGACCTATGAAAATTAGAAAAAATTACAAAATATTTTTGTTATTTTATTATTTAAATAAAACCTATAAACCACTAAATGCCTAAAAACATAAATCGCTAAACTCCTAAACTACAAAACCTCTAAATACTTAAACAATTAAATTGGCATACATTAATAATAAATCATAAATTTCATTTTAATTTTTATTCAGTTTAATTTTAAATTTTTATTTTAATTATTTATCAGTTTATTTTTATAGAAATTTTAATTACAAAATAAATTATTAGTTAGATATATCTAATTTAAATTAAACCGGTATACCCTAAATAATAAATAATAAAACTAATTTTTTATCCTTATAATTTTAAATATTCATTTTAATTATTTATTTGTATATTTTTATATAAATATTAATTACAAAATAATTTATGAGTTAAACAATTATAATTTATATAAATTATTTTTATCAAAAAAAACATAGATAAATTTTTTAAAACAAATTTCAAAACAAAGAAAATTATTATATAGTAATATATTTTGCTTTACTTTTGAATCATTTTAGGTTTTTTTAATTATATTTTAATTGATATATTATCTTATTAATTATATATTATTAATTTATTTTTTGATCATTATTAGAATATTTTTCAATAAAAATGTTTATATTGAATTTATATGATATATAAATATTAATATTATTATAACTAAATATAGTATTCACTTTTGAAAAAAATTTAAAATTATTATATTTTCAAAGATTATAACATTTGAAAATAAGAAAAAATTAAAAAAATAATTTTTCTTATTAAATTATTAAAATAAAATATATAAACCACAAAATACCTAAATTCTTAATGACTAAACTCCTAAACCCCGAACCCATAAATACATAAGCCTTTAAATTAGTATACTCTATATAATAAATAATAAATCTCATTTTTATTAATATTCATTATAATTTTAAATAATCATTTTAATTATTTATCAGTTTATTTGTATAGAAAATTAATAAAAAAATAAATTATTAGTGAGACATATATAATATAAATAATTTATTTTTCATCAAAAAAATATAAGATCATAAAAAGAGACAAAATTGTTAAAACAAAATATAATTATTTTGTAATTTATTTTAATTTAATTTTGAATAATTTTAAATTTTCCAATTCTATTTTAATTTATATCATTCTAATTAATAATAGTTTATTAATTTATTTATTGATCATTATTATTAATAAATTTATTTATATTGATTTTACATTATATATAATTATCAAGTTATTATAACTAAATATTATATTCACATTTAAAAAAAAAATTAAAATTATTATATTTTCAAATGTTATAACCTTCAAAAATTAGATAAAATCACCAAAGGCATAAACACTTAAATGACTAAACCCCAAAACACCTAAATACTTAAACCATTAAACTTGTATATCCTGAATAATAAATAATAAATCTCAATTTTATTTGTATTCAATATAATTTTATATATGTATTTTAATTATTTATTAGTTTATTTTTATAGAATTATAAATTACAAAATAATTTATGAGGAAGACAAATATAATTTAAATAATTTATTTTTAATAACAAAAATATAAAATTATAAAAAAAAATATTAAAAAAAATTATTATTTCGTAATATATACTTTGAATTTGAATAAATTTAGATTTTGCAAATATATTTTAAATAATATTTATCTTATTAATAATAGTTTATTAATTTATTTATTGATCATTATTATAATATCTAGCAATGTGATTATTTATATTAAATTTAAATGACTTATATTTATTAGGATTATTATAACTAAATATTATATTTACATTTGAAAAAATTATAAAAACTTTTATATTTTCTAAGGTTATAACCTTCAAAAATTAGGAAAAAAAATAAAAAAAAAATTTTTGTTATATCATTGTTTAAATAAAACTTATAGACCACTAAATGCCTAAACACTTAAATCTATAAACTTTTAAACACGAAAGCCTTTAAATACTTTAAAGTTTAAACTCGTAAACCTTAAATATAATTTAAATAATTTATTTTTCATCAAAAAAATATATAAGCATATAAAAAGAAGCAAAAAATAAAAACCAAAAATTATTATTTGGTAATAAATTTTACTTTGATTTTGAATAATTTTAGGCTTTGCAATTATATATAATTTATATATATCATATTAATAATAACATATTAATTTATTTTTTGATAATTGATATCATATATATAAATAAAATTGTTTATATTTAGTTTATAATATATATAATTATAATGATTTTTATTACTAAACATTGTATTCACATTTTTAAAAAAATTTAAAATTATTATATTTTCAAAGATTATAACCTTTTAAAATGTGAGAAAATATCAAAAATAATTTTTTTTATTTAATTATTTAAATAAATCTTATAAACTACTAAATGCCTAAAGACTTAAGTCAATAACTCTGAAATCTCGAAAACCCTAAATAGATAATCCTTTTAAACTGGTATACACTAAATAATAAATAATAAATCTCAATAAAATATTTTTATTATAATTTAAATTATTATTTTTAATTATTTATTCGTTTATTTTTATTAAATATTAATTACAATATAAATTATGAGTTAGATAAATATAATTTATATATATTATTTTTCATCTAAAAATATAGATAAACTTATAAAATGAAGAAAAAATTTCAAAATAAAAATTTGTTATATAGTAATATATTTTGCTTTCCTTCTAAATTATTTTAGGTCTCGTAATTATATTTTAATTGATATCTATCTTATTGATAATAGATTATTAATTTATTTTTTCATCATTATTAGAATATTTATCAAAAAAATTATTTATATTGAATTTATATGAAATATAAATATAATGATTATTATAACTAAATATTGAATTCTCTTTTGAAAAAAATTTAAAATTTATTATATTTTCAAAGTTTATAAAATTTGAAAATATCAAAAAATAATAAAATTTTCAAATTTTTTGTTTATTTAATTTTTAAATATAACCTATAACCACTAAATGCATACATAGTTCAATAAGTAAACTCCTAAACCTCGTAATGTCTAAATACATAAACCATTAAAATCCTATATATTAATTAATAATTAATAAATCTAATTTTTATTTCTATTTATTATAATTTTAAATATTTATTTTAATTATTTATTAGTTTATTTCTATAGAAATATTTATTACAAAATAAATTATGAGTGCGAGAAATATAACTTAAATAAATTTTTTAATCAATAAAAGTATTTACGCTTATAAAAGAAGTATAAATTTAAAAATTAAAAATTATTATTAAGTAATATAACTTACTTAAATTTTGAATCAATTTGGGTTTTGTAAATATTTTTAAATTAATATCTATCTTAATATTAAAAGTTTATAAATTAAATTTTTGATCATTATTATAATATCTATCAATAAAATTACTTATATTAAATTTATATGATATATAATTATTAATATTATTATAACAAAATATTGTATTAAAATTTCAAAAAAAATTTAATATTATTTTTTCAAATGTTATAACCTATGAAAATGATAAAAAATTATAAATTTTTTTTTTATTTTATTTTTTTAAATAAAACCTATAAACCACTAAAAGCCTAAAAACATAAATCGCTAAAGTCCTAATGACAAAACCTATAAATACTTAAATCATTAAGCTGGTATACATTAATAATAAATCATAAATCTCATTTTAATTTTTATTCTGTATAATTTTAAATTTTTATTTTAATTATTTATCAATTTATTTTATAGAAATAATAATTACAAAATAAATTATTAGTGAGATGGATCTAATTTAAATTAAACCGGTATCCCTAAATAATAAATAATAAATATGATTTTTTTTTTCATTATAATTTTAAATATTCATTTTAATTATTTATTTGTTTATTTTTATATAAATATTAATTACAAAATAAATTGAGTCAGACCAATATAATTTATATAAATTATTTTTCATCAAAAAATTATTGATAAACTTTTTAAAAGAAAAAAAAATTTCAAAACAAAAAATTATTATATAGAAATATATTTTGCTTTTCTTCTAAATCATTTTAGGTTTTGTTAATTATATTTTAATTGATATCTATCTTATTAATAATAGATTATTAATTTATTTTATAATCATTATTAGAATATTTATCAATAAAATTGTTTATATTGAATTTATATGATATAAAAATATAATGAATATAATAACTAAATATTGTATTCACATATAAAAAAAATTTAAAATTATTATATTTTCAAAGGTTATAACCTTTGAAAATATCAAAAAAATAAATAAATATTTTATTATTTTATTTTTTTAATAAACCCTATAAACCACTAAATGCATACACAGTTAAATCAATAAACTCATAAACCTCATAATGCCAAAATACATAAACCATTAAACCGTTATATACTACTTAATAATTAATAAATCTAATTTTTATTTCTTTTTATTATAATTTTAAATATTCATTTTAATTATTTATTAGTTTATTTTTATAGAAATATTTATTACAAATTAAATTATGAGAGCGACATATATATTTTAATTAATTTATTTTTAATTAAAAAAAATATACGCTTATAAAAGAAGTAGAAATTTAAAAATAAAAAATTATAATCCAGTAATATATTTTACTTTAATTTTGAATCAATTTGGGTTTTGTAAATATTTTTTAATTAATATCTATCTTTTTATTAATAGTTTATTAATTTAAATTTGATCATTATTATATTATCTATAAATAAAATTGTTAATATTGACCTTATATGATATATAATTATTAATATTAAAATAACTAAATATTGTATTTACATTTCAAAAAATTTTAAATATTATTATATTTTCAAAGGTTATAACCTATGAAAATGAGAAAAAATTACAAATTTTTTTTATGTCATTTTATTGTTTAAATAAAATAACATAAACCACAAAATGCCGAAAAACATAAATAGCTAAACTCCTAAACGACAAAACATTTAAATACTTAAACAATTAAAAAGTTTATCTATATTATTTTGTTTAAAAATAATTTATATAAATTATATTTGTGTAACTCATAATTTATTTTATAATTAATATTAATATAAAAATAAACAAATAAATAATTAAATTTGAATATTTAAAATTAAAATAAAAAAAATGAGATTTATTCTTTATTATTTAGGATATACCGGTTTAATTTAAATTAGATCTGTCTCACTAATAATTTATTTTGTAATTAATATTTTTATAAAAATAAACTGATAAATAATTAAAATAATAATTAAAATAATTTATTTTGTTCCTCTTTCAATTCTACAAGGATTGCTAAAGCTCTAACCAAAATAATAGGAACTTTTACTTTATCTTTATTATGTCTCATCATATTTGATGTTGAATCACTGGGCTATCAAAGGTAATTTGACTCATGTATGCTAACAGACTAAACCATAGTTGTACCCCTATGTGTTGAAATAGCTAGTTGTTGAGGATGCTATTTTATTTTGATTATTGTAATTTCTTCTAAAATATACTTCATGCACACACTAAAAGCAATTTTTTTAAAACATAGTTCACCTGTAAAAAAATAACCACCTTGTAGCCTATTAGAACAAAATAGCCACAGGGCAAGAAGTATGTGCTCTCTTTCAATCAAGAATCAAAAAATTTATTTTATTGTCATGTCTAAGCCCCCTTTTCATATCCTCATGGATATGAAAAGTATCATTTCTTTCTTTTTATATTAAATGAGTTATGTATACATGCTCACAATACCCAAAAAGTTGTAAATGAATCTTATTCATATGTATAAAAGGTTTTAATCATTGCTGAAAATATTAGTCTTTCATATTGACACTTAAGGTCAAAAATCAAAGGAAAAAGCCATAGTCATATCTCCAATCCTAAGAATTTTAGCTATAGAAAGTTATAAAGAGTAGTTCTCGAGCTTTAACTATTTCTAGGGTCATGACTTTTGCTCTTGAGGGATGTCCAAAGTTACAATCATTCCTAGTGCAATGACTTTGCAATATAAAGATAAAAAGCACAAGCTATGGTCATATCCAATACTGTGACCCAGTATTATAGTGATTAAATATGTATTCATGATCATTCTTAGTGCCATAACAATATGTTCAATAGAGAGACACAAGTTATGGCATATTCTCATCAATATGATTTTGTGTTCTAGAGACAAAATATACAATCATGTCCATTGCTAATGCTACAATAATCTAAAGCAAGAAAGATACTGAATCCATAACTAACCCCTTGAGTCATCACTTTGTGTTACATATACAAAAAGATAAATCAGTGACATTCCTAAAAGTTGTGAATTTCAATTTATATTTAACACTTAGTCATTTGATTATAAAAGAGCAAAAAATGAGATTTAGGATTTATGGTTTATGGATTAGGTTTATAGTTTATGGTTTAAGGTTTAGGTTTTATAGTTTAGGGTTTATGGTTTTTTTTTTGTTTTTTTCTTTTGGAAAATACACACTTTATTTATCATATAGGCACACAACTTAAAAGAGACTAAAAAGCTGACTAATTTAGTCCAGCCCACCAAATCCTATGCCCCTTAATGATTCTATGCATAAAATACATAATAAATCATAATGCCTAATAATTCCAAGCATACGAATAAAACTAAAATCACTTGGAATTCCCGGACTTCAGAGTTGGCATTGAGTCATTATGCGCACTTCGTCCTTTCCATTCAGATTTATCCAAGCCTTTTGGAGGAACCTGAATGATGCACCATATTAAAACTATGCAAATATAAGATTGTGCATGTGTGTGACATGCAGTATCAAGTGTTTGCCTATGTCATATGCTATGGAATGGAATACATGTAAAACTGAATACCCATAAATCCACAAAACCATATCTACGGAACTTTGTCGATTTCTTCTCACCTCTAAATTCCACATTCTTTTGCTCCCAAGATCCTCAAAACATTATATCTTGGGTTAGAATGCTTCCTCCTCGAGCTCCAAGAAGTGGTTGTATGTTGCACCGACAAAATATCAAAAAATTTGCATGCATCTGTGTGCATCTGTGATGCGGTCCATCTCATATTCTAATTATCATTGCGTACAACCAAGCTAGAATAAAAGTAAAATTACAAAATGCAATAAAGATGGGTCTTCTGCTCCAGAGAGTGTAGCAACGCCTAATGTGTATTTACAAAATGCATTAGTGGGCCCCACTTAGAGATACTCATGGGTCCAGTTGCCCTCATTGCATGCTACATAGAGAACAGACAAGATTGTGTGTGTCAGTATGTCATGATCCATCTCTAGAAGTACATGGTGCATACAAAGTTTAAAATACAATAAGATCACAAACATAAACTACAAGTTTGAATCTTTCGCTCCAGTGTGGCTGGTATGGACTCCATTGCTTACTGGCCCTGCTTGGTGATGCTTCGGATTTTGCCGGCTCACTAGTTAATCATTTATTACCCACTACTCCTATTGGGCGACGGTTGGGTGGCCCTCTATGCTGCCTGATAGGGCTAGTGGGACCCACTCCAAATTACTCCTGGGTTTACTACCGACCACTTTGCTCGGCCTCATCAGTTGTCTGAATATTATCATCCCGGCTTGCTAGTGGGGCCCTCTATAAGCTGGTAGCCCATACATCTGGCTGTTTTCAGGTCTTGCTGGCCCCTCTAAATGCGACACCAAAATGGAAGAGAATATGTGCACGTGTGGATCGTGGTCCGTCGCTATGTGTGTGTGGTGCAGCAATATCAGGGTTTAGGACTTTAGTAATTTAAGTATTTAGGTATTTTGTGGTTTATAGGTTTTATTTAAATAATTAAATAACAAAAAAATTATTTTTTGATTTTTTTCTCATTTTCAAGGTTATAACCATTGAAAATATTATTTTTTAAATTTTTTTTCAAATGTTAATACAATATTTAATTATAATAATCATAAAAATTAAATATCATGTAAATTCAATATAAATAATTTTATTGATCGATATTATAATACTGATCATAAAATAGATTAATAAACTATTATTAATAAGATAGATATTAATTAAAATATATTTGCAAAACCTAAAATGATTCAAAATCAAAGTAAAATATATTACTAAATAATAATTTTCTATTTTTAAATTTTTGATTCTTTTTATAAGCTTATAAATTTTTTTGATGAAGATAAATTATTTAAATTATATTGGAATGATTCATAATTTTATTTTGAAATTAATATTTTTATAAAAATAAACTAATAAATAATTAAAATGAATATTGAAATTATAATTAATACAAATAAAAATGAGATTTATGATTAATTATTTAGGGTATACTAGTTTATTGGTTTAAGTATTTAGGTGTTTAGAGTTCGGTAATTTAAGTGTTTAGGGATTTAGTAGTTTATATGTTTAATTTAAATAATGAAATAACAAAAAAATTATTTTTCGAATTTTTTATCAATTTTGAAGGTTATAACCTTTATAAATATAATAATTTTTAAATTTTGTTCAAATATGAATACAATATTTTGTTATAATAAACGTAATAATTATATATCATGTAAATTAAAATAAACAATTTTATTGATAGATATTAATAAACTAAATATATATATAAATATAATAAATATCAAAAAATAAATTAACAAACCATTATTTATTGTTAGATATTTATATATTATTTATAAATACTTAAACCTTCAAAGATGGTTTAAATGTTTAAGTATTTAAGTGTTTTGGGGTTTAGGAGTTTATTGATTTAAGCATTTAGGCATTTAGTAGTTTATAGGTTTTATATAAAGAATAAAATAAAAAAAAAATTATTTTTCTGATTTTATCTGATTTTCAAAGATGATAACTTTTAAAAATATAATAATTTTTAAATTATTTTCAAATGTAAATATATTATTTAGTTATAATAATTTTAATAATTATATATCTTTTAAATTCAATATAAACAATATTATTGATAAATATTTTAAAATTGATCAAAAAATAAATTAATAATCTATTATAAATAAGATAGATATTAATTAAAATATAATAAAAAAACCTAAAATGATTCAGAAGAAATCAAATTATATTACTATATAATAATTTTTTGTTTTGAAATTTTTTTTTCTTTTAAAATGTTTATCCATATTCTTTTGATGAAAAATAATTTATATAAATTATTTTTGTCTAGCTCAATTTATTTTGTAATTAATATTTATATATAAATAAACAAATAAATAATTAAAATGAATATTTAAAATTATAATGAAAAAAAATAATATTGAGATTTATTCTTTATTATTTTGTGTATACCAGTCTAATTTAAATTAGATCTATCTCACTAATAATTTATTTTGTAATTAATATTTCTATAAAAAAAACTGATAAATAATTAAAATAAAAATTTAAAATTATACTAAATAAAAATTAAAATAAGATTTATGAATTATTTTTAATGTATACCAGTTTAATATTTTAAGTATTTAGAGGGTTTTTCATTTATGACTTTAGCGATTTATGTTTTTAGGCATTTAGTGGTTTATAGGTTTTATTTAAACAATGAAATAACAAAAAAATTATTTTTGATATTTTTTCACATTTTCAAAGGTTATAACCTTTGAAAATATAATAATTTTAAAATATTTTAAAATGTGAATACAATATTTAGTAATAATAATCATTATAATTTTATATAATAAAAACTAAATATAAACAATGTTATTGATAGATAGCATATCAATTATCAAAAAAATAAATTAATATGTTATTATTAATATGATAGATATAAATTAAAATATAATTGTAAAACCTAAAAATATTCAAAATCCAAGTAAAATTTATTACTAAATAATACTTTTTTTTAGTATTAGCTTCTTTTTATAAGCTTATATTTTTTTTTGATGAAAGATAAATTATTTAAATTATATTTGTATCACTCTTAATTTATTTTCTAATTAATATTTTAATAAATTATTTAAAATATATTTAAGGTTTACGAGTTTTAAGTTTTAAATATTTAGGGGCTTTTGTGTTTAGGAGTTTAGAGATTTAAGTATTTAGGCATTTAGTGGTTTATAAGTTTTATTTAAACAATGATATAACAAAAAAGTTATTTTTATTATTTTTTTAATTTTTGAAGGTTATAACCTTTGAAAATATAATAATTTTTTAATTTTTTTTCAAATGTAAATATAATATTTAGTTATAATAATCTTAATAATTACAAGTCATTTAAATTCAATATAAATAATTACATTGCTAGATGTTATAATAATGATAAAAAAAAATTAATAAATTATTATTAATAAGATAGATATTATTTAAAATATATTTTCAAAATCTAAAATTTTAAAAATTAAATTAAAATATATTACTTAATAATAATTTTTTTAATGTTTTGCTTTTTTTATAACTTTATATTTTTGTTATTTAAATAAATTATTTAAATTAATTGTTCTTACTCATAATTTATTTTGTAATTTATAATTCTATAATAATAAACTAATAAATAATTAAAATAATTATTTAAAATTATAATGAATACAAATAAAATTGAGATTTATTATTTATTATTTATTATTTATTATTCAGGATATACCGGTTTAATGTTTTAAGTATTTAGGTGTTTTTGGGTTTAGGAGTTTAGTGATTTAAGTATTTAGACCTTTAGTGATTTATAGTTATCATCTAAAGAAATAAAAAACAAAAAAAATTAATTTTTTGAATTTTTATAATTTTTGAAGGTTGTAACCTTTGAAAATATAATAATTTTAAATTTTTTTAAATGTGAATATAATATTTAGTTATAATAATCTTAATATTTATATATAATGTAAACTAAATATAAATAATTTTATTAATAGATATTATAATAATGATCAATAAATAAATTAATAAACTAGTATTAATAAGATTGATATTAATAAAAATATAATTGTAGAATCTAAATTGATTCAAAATCAAAATAAGATATATTACTAAATAATAATTTTTTATTTTAAAATTTTTGATCATTTTTTAAGAATATATATTTTTTTGATGAAAAATAAATTTTTAAATTATATCTGTCTCACTAATAATTTATTTTGTAATTAATATTTCTATAAAAATAAATTGATAAATAATTAAAATGAATATTTAAAATTATACTGAATACTAATAAAAAGAGATTTATTATTTATTATTTAGGGTATACCTATTTAATGGTTTATGTTTTTTGTGGTTTTGGGGTTAAGGAGTTTATTGATTTATATGTTTGCACATTTAGGTTTTTATAAGTTTTATTTATTCAATGAAATAACAAAAAATTTATTTTTATGAATTTTCGTGATTTTCAAAGGTTATTACCTTTGAAAATATAATAATTTTTTAATCTTTCTAAAATATGAATGCAATACTTAGTTATAATAATCTTAATAATTATATTTGATGTAAATTTAATATACAAAATTTTATTAATATATATTATTATAATGATAGAAAAATAAATTAATAAACTATTAGTAATAAGATAGATATTAATTAAAATATATTTGCAAAACATAAAATAATTCATAACCAAAGTAAATTATATTACTAAATAAAATTTAAATTTTTAAAATTTTGTTTATTTTTATAAACTTATTTTTTTTCATAAAAAATAATATATTTTAATTATATGTCTCATTCATTATTAATTTTGTAATTAATATTTCTATAAAAATAAGCTAAAAAATAATTAAAATGAATATTTAAAATTATAAAGAATAGAAATAAAAATGAGATTTATTATTTATTATTAAGAATATATAGGTTTAATGGTTTAAGTATTTAGGGGGTTTTGGGGTTAAGGAGTCTAGATATTTAAATGTTTAAGCATTTAGTAGTTTATAAGTTTTATTTACATAATAAAATAATAAAAAAATTATTTTTGTGATTTTTTATCATTTTTGAAGTTTATAACCTTTGAAAATATAATAATTTTTAAATTTTTTTCAAATGTAAATATAATATTTAGCTATAATAATCTTAATAATTATAAGACATTTAAATTCAATATAAGTAATTTTATTGTTAGATATTATAAAATTGATCAAATTATAAATTAATAAACTATTCTTAATAAGATTGATATCAATTAAAATTTAATTCCAAAACATATATATAATGATTCAAAATCAAAGTAAAATATATTACTAAATAATAATTTTTTATTTTTAAATTTTTACTTCTTTTTATATGCTTATATTTTTTTTTGATTAAAAATAAATTATTAAAATTATAGTTGTCTCGCTCATTATTTATTTTTTAATTAAAATTTCTATGATAAATAAACAAATAAATAAGAAAATAAATATTTAATATTATAATGAATACAAATTAAAATGAGATTTATGATTTATTATATGTGGTATACATGTTTAATGGTTTGATTATTTAGGGGTTTTTTCATTTAGAAGTTTATGAATTTATGTTTTTAGGTATTTAGTGGTTTATAGGTTTTATTTATATAATAAAAATAAAAAAAATTCTTTTAGATTTTTTCTGATCTTCAAAGGTTATAACCTTTAAAAATAAAATAATTTTTAAAATTTTTTGAAATGTGAATACAATGTATAATTATATTAATCTTACTAATTATATATCATATAAATTCAATATAAACAATTTTAATGATAGATATTATAATAAAGATCAAAAATTAAATTAATAAACTATTATTAATAATATAAATATTAATTAAAATATATTTACATAACACAAAATGATTCAAAATCAAATCAAAATATATTACTAAATAATAATATTTAATTTTTAAAATTTTCCTTCTTTTTATAAGCTTATATTTTTTTTATTAAAATAAATTATTTAAATAATATCTATCTAACTCGTAATTTATGTTGTAATTAATTTTTCGAAAAAATTAAACTATAAATAATTAAAATGAATATTTAAAATTATAATTAATAGAAATAAAAATGAGATTTATTATATATTAAGTAGTATATAGCCTTTAAATGGTTTATGCATTTAGGGATTTCGGGATTTATGAGCTTACTGATTTAAGTAACTAAGCATTTAATGATCTATAGGTTTTATTTAAAAAATGAAATAACAAAAAATTTATTTTTATTATTTTTTATAATTTTCTAAGGTTATAACCTTTGAAAATTTGATAATTTTTAAATATTTTTCAAAAGTAAATACAATATTTAGTTATAATAATCATTATATTTATATATCATATAAATTCAATATAACCAATTTTATTGATAAATATTCTAATAATGATCAAAAAATAAATATCTAATGTATTATTAATAAGATAGATAAAATTTAAAATATAATTACAAAACCTAAAATAATTCAGAAGCAAAGCAAAATATATTACAAAATTAATAATTTTTTGATTTGAATTTTTTTTTTATTTTAAAAAGTTTATCTATATTTTTTGATTAAAAATAATTTATATTAATTATATTTGTCTAACTCAATTTATTTTGTAATTAATATTTATATAAAAATAAACAAATAAATAATTAAAATGAATATTTAAAATTATAATACAAAAAAAGAGATTTAATAATTATTATTTAGGGTATACCAGTTTAATTTTAATTGTATCTATCTCACTAATAATTTATTTTGTGATTAATATTTATATAAAAATAAACTAATAAATAATTAAAATAAAAATTTTAAATTATACTGAATAAAAATTAAAATGAGATTTATGATTTATTATTAATGTATACCAGTTTAATGGTTTTAGTATTTCGATGTTTTGTCATTTGAAAATTTAGGGATTTATATTTTTGGGCATTTAGGGGTTTATTGGTTTTATTTAAACAATAAAATAATCAAAAAAAATTTATAATTTTTACTAATTTTTATAGGGTACCTTTGAAAATAAAATAATATTTAAAATTTTTTTAAATGTAAATATAATATTTTAGTTATAATAATATTAATAATTATCTATCATATAAATTAAATATAAATAATTTTATTGATAGATATTATAATAATGATCAAAAATTAAATTAATAAACTATTAATAAAAAGATATAAATTAATTAAAAAATAATTACAAAACCCAAATTGATTCAAAATTAAAGTAAAATATATTACTGGATAAAAATTTTAAATTTTTAAATTTTTAAATTTTTACTTCTTTTATATGTGTATATATATTATTTCATTAAAAATAAATTATTTAAATTATATTTGTCGCACTCATAATTTATTTTGTAATAAATATTTCTATAAAAATAAACTAATAAATAATTAAAATGGATATTTAAAATTATAATAAATATAAATAAAAATTAGATTTATTATTTATTATGTATTATATATCGGTTTAATTGTTACTATATTTAGGCATTACGGTGTCTAGGAGTTTACTTATTTAACTGTGTATGCATTTAGTAGTTTATAAGTTTTATTTAAAAAATAAAAAAAAACAAAAAATTTATTTTTATTATTTTTTGATATTTTCAAAGGATATAACCTTAGAAAATATAATAATTTTTAAATATTTTTTAAAAGTGAATTAAATATTTAGTTATAATAATCATTATATTTATGCATCATATATATTCAATATAAACTATTTTATTGAAAAATATTCTAATAATGATCATAAAATAAATTAATAATCTATTATTAATAAGATATATATCAATTATAATATAATTAGAAAACCAAAAATGATTCAGATGCAAAGCAAAATATATTACTATATAATAATTTTTTGTTTTGAAATTTTTTTTTCTGTTACAAAGTTTATCTATATTATTTTGATGAAAAATAATTTATATAAATTATATTTTTGTAACTCATAATTTATTTTGTAATTAATATTTATATAAAAATAAACAAATAAATAATTAAATTTGAATATTTAAAATTAAAATAAAAAAAATAAAATTAATTCTTTATTATTTAGGATATAGTGGTTTAATTTAAATTAGATCTGTCTCACTAATAATTTATTTTGTAATTAATATCTCTATATAAATAAAATGATATATAATTAAAATTAAAATTAAAATTATACTTAATAATTAAAATACTTTATTTTGTTCCTCTCTCAACTCTAGAATGATTGCTAAAGCTCTAAGCAAAATAATAGGAGCTTTTACTTTATCTCTATTATGTCTCATCATATTTGATGTTGAATCATTGGGCTATCAATGGTGATTTGACTCAAGCACACTAATAGACTAAACCAAAGTTGTACCCCTATGTGTTGAAATAACTTGTTGTTGAGGATGCTATTTATATTGATTATTGTAATTTCTTCTAAAATATCTCTCATGCACACACTAAAAGAAATTTTTTTAAAACATAGTTCACCTCTAAAAATATAACCACCTTGTAGCCTATTAGAATAAAATAGCCCCAGGGCAAGAAGTATGGGCTCTCTTTCAATCAAGAATCAAAAAATTTATTTTATTGTAATGTCTAAGCCCCCTTTTTATATCCTCATGGATATGAAAAGTATCATTTCTTTCTTTTTATATTAAATAAGTTATGTATACAAGCTCACAATACCCAAAAAGGTGTAAATGAATCTTATTCATATGTATAAAAGGTTTTAATCATTGCTGAAAATATTAGTCTTTCATATTGACACTTGAGGTCAAAAATCAAAGGAAAAAGCCATAGTCATATTTCTAATCCCAATAATTTTAGCTATAGAAAGTTATAAAGAGTAGTACTCGAGCTTTAACTATTTCTAGGGTCATGACTTTTGCACTTGAGGGATGTCCAAAGTTACAATAATTCCTAGTGCAATGACTTTGCAATATAAAGATAAAATGCACAAGCTATGGTCATATCCAATACTGTGACCCAGTATTATAGTGATTAAATATGTATTCATGATCATTCTTAGTGCCATAACAATATGTTCAACAGAGAGACACAAGTTATGGAATATTCTCATCGATATGATTTTGTGTTCTAGAGACAAAATATACAATCATGACAATTGCTAATGTTACAATAATCTAAAGCAAGAATGAGACTGAATCCATAACTCACCCCTTGAGTCATGACTTTGTGTTACATATACAAAAAGATAAATCTGTGACGTTCCTAAAAGTTGTGAATTTCAATTTAAATTCAACACTTAGTCATTTGATTATAAAAGTGCAAAACATGAGATTTAGTATTTAGGGTTTATGGATTAGGGTTATAGTTTATGGTTTAAGGTTTAGGATTTAAAGTTTAGGGTTTATGGTTTTTTTTTGTTTTTTTTTTGGAAAATACACACTTTATTTATCATTTAGGCACACAACTTACAAGAGTCTAAAGAGCTGACTAATTTAGGCTAGCCCACCAAATCCTATGCACCTTAATGATTCTATGCATAAAATACATAAAAAAACATAAAGCCTTATAATTCCAATGGTATTAATACAACTAAAATCACCTGGCAATCCTAGACTGCAGAGTTGGTATTGAGTCATTATGCGCACTGCATCCTTTCCATTCAGATTTGTCCAAGTCTTTTGGAGGAACCTGAATGATGCACCATATTAAAACTATGAAAATATAAGATTGTGCATGTGTGTGACATGCAGCATCAAGCGTTTGCCTATGTCATTGCTATGCAATGGAATGCAGGTAAAACTGAATACCCATAAATCCACAAGTCCATATCTACGGCACTTTTTCAATTCATTCTCTCCTCTGAATTCCACATTCTTTTGCTCCAATGATCCTCAAAAGAGTACCTCTTGGGTTAGAATGCTTCCTCCTCGACCTCCAAGAAGTGGCTGTATGTTGTGCCGACTAAATATCAAAAAATAAGCATGCATCGGTGTGCATGTGTGATGAGGTCCATCTCATAATCTAATTATCTACGCGTACAACCAAGATAGAAAACAAGTAAAATTTCAAAATGCTATAAAGATGTGTAATCTGCTCCCGGGAATGTAGCATCGCCTAATGTGTATTTATAAAATGCATTAGTAGGCCCCACTTATATATACTCATGGGTCCAGTTGCACTCATTGCATGCTACATAGAGAACAGACAAGATTGTGTGTGTGAGTATGTCTTGATCGGTCTCTAAAAGTTCTTGGTGCATACAAAGTCCAAAATACAAATAAGACTACAAACATAAACTACAAGTTTGAATATTTCGCTCCCGTGTGGCTGGTCTGGAATCCATTGCTTACTGGTCCTGCTTGGTGATGATTCGGATTTTGCCGGCTCACTAGTTAATCATTTATTACCCTGCTACTCATGTTGGGCGATGGTTGGGTGGCCCTCTATGCTGTCAGATAGGGCTAGTGGGACCCACTCCTATCAACTCATGGGTTTACTCTCGACCAATTTGCTCGATCTCGTCAATTGTTTGAATTTTATCATCAAAGCTTGCTAGTGGGGCCCTCTACAAGCTGGTCGCCCATACTTCTTGGTGCTTCAAGGACATTCTGGCCCTCTAAATGCTCCACCAAAATGGACAAGAATATGTGCACATGTGTACTGTGGTCCATCGATATGTGTGTGTGGTGTAGTAGTATTAGGGTTTAGGAATTTAGTAATTTAATATTTAGTTATTTTGTGGTTTATAGGTTTTATTTAAATAATTATATAACAAAAAATTTATTTATGATTTTTTTATCATTTTCAAGGTTATAACGATTGAAAATATTATTTTTTTTAATTTTTTTTCAAATGTTAATACAATATTTAATTATAATAATCATAAAAATTAAATATCATGTAAATTCAATATAAATAATTTTATTGATCGATATTATAATACTGATCATAAAATAGATTAATAAACTATTATTAATAAGATAGATATTAATTAAAATATATTTGCAAAACCTAAAATGATTCAAAATCAAAGTACAATATATTACTAAATAATAATTTTTTATTTTTAAATTTTTGATTCTTTTTATAAGCTTATAAATTTTTTTATGAAGATAAATTATTTAAATTTTATTTGTCTCATTCATAATTTTATTTTGCAATTAATATTTCTATAAAAATAAACTAATAAATAATTAAAATGAATATTTAAATTATAATGAATACAAATAAAAATGAGATTTATGATTATTTATTTAGGGTATACCGGTTTAATGGTTTAAGTATTTAGGAGTTTAGGAGTTTAGTGATTTAAGTATTTAGGCATTTAGTAGTTTATATATTTAATTTAAATACTAAAATAACAAAAAAATTATTTTTCGAATTTTTTATAAATTTTGATGGTTATAACCTTTATAAATATAATAATTTTTTAATTTTTTTCAAATGTGAATACAATATTTATTCATGATAAACATAATAATTATATATCATGTAAATTAAAAATAAACAATTTTATTGATAGATATTAATAAACTAAATATAAATATTAATATAATAATGATCAAAAAATAAATCAATAAACTATTATTTATTGATAGATATTTATATATTATTTATAAATACTTAAAACTTTAAAGATGGTTTAAGTGTTTATGTATTTAATGGTTTTGTGGTTTTGGAGTTTAGGAGTTTAATGATTTAAGCATTTAGGCATTTAGTAGTTTATAGGTTTTATAAAAACAATAAAATAACAAAAAATTATTTTTGTGATTTTATCTAATTTTCAAAGATGATAATGTTAAAAAATATAATAATTTTTAAATTATTTTCAAATGTAAATATAATATTTAGTTATAATAATCTTTATAATTATATAACATGTAAATTCAATATAGATAATTTTATTGATAAATATTCTAATAATGATCAAAAAATAAAGTAATAATCTATTATTAATAAGATAGATATCAATTAAAATACAATAAAAAAACATAAAATGATTCAGAATCAAAGAAAAATATATTACTATATAATAATTTTTTGTTTTGAAAATTTTTTTTCTTTTAGAAAGTTTATCTATAATTTTTTGATGAAAAATAATTTATATAAATTATTTTTGTCTATCTCAATTTATTTTGTAATTAATATTTATATATAAATAAACAAATAAATAATTAAAATGAATATTTAAAATTATAATGAAACAAAAATGAGATTTATTATTTATTATTTAAGGATACCGGTCTAATTTAAATTAGATCTGCCTCACTAATAATTTATTTTGTAATTAATATTTCTATAAAATAAAATGATAACTAATTAAAATAAAAATTTAAAATTATACTGAATAAAAATTAAAATGAGATTTATGATTTATTATTAACGTATACCAGTTTAATGATTTAAGTATTTAGAGGTTTTGTCTTTAGGAATTTAGCGATTTATTTTATTAGGCTTTTAGTGGTTTATAGGTTTTATTTAAAAAAATAAAATAACAAAAAAAAATTCTAAACTTTTTTATCATTTTAATATGTTATAACATTTGAAATATAATAATATTTAAAATATTTTGAAATTTTTATACAATATTTTGTTATAATAATATTAATAATTATATATCATATAAATTTAATATAAATAATTTTATTGATAGATATTATAATAATGATCAAAAATTAAATTTATAAACTATTAATATTAAGATAGATATTAATTAAAAAATATTTACAAAACCCAAATTGATTCAAAATTAAAGTAACTTTTATTACTTGAAAATAATTTTTAATTTTTAAATTTATACTTCTTTTATAAGCTTATATTTTTATTAGATAAATAATATATAATTTAAATTTTATTTGTCCCACTCATAATTTATTTTGTAATAAATATTTCTAAATAAATACACTAATAAATAATTAAAATGAATATTTTAAAATATAATAAATAGCAATAAAATATAGATTTATTAATTATTAAGTAGTATTTAAAGGTTTAATGGTTTATGTATTTAAGCATTACGACATTTTGGAGTTTACTGATTTAACTTTATATGCATTTTGTAGGGCTGCTCATGGGACTCGGAGATTCGCTACCCGAACCTAAGTCTTGACCCGAAAGAATCGGGACTGAGAAAAATCCGTTGACTTTGAATTTTCCCGTCTTGTTCTATCACGTATTTTTTCTTTTGGGACGGTTTTGGCTCTTAAGCAATATCCATCTTGAGAACCATACCATCGTAAAAATCCAATAATAGAACCGAAAATATATATATATATAACATGAAGATGCCACCATTTCCACTACTGCCCATCCAATTCCTACGCACCTATTGCTATTCCGACGAGTTCCACGCCACCTCACGGCATTCTAGCCATGTTCAGTTAGATCTAGCCCTTGTCCGTCGCAATTCTGGGTGCCTCCACCGTGTCTAAGATGCCACCAGCCTTTTGGTTTGTTTTTCTGATGAGAATTGAGTGATTAAATATTATTATTATGTGTCTCAGTCAGTTTTTTTGAGTATTGGTTGTGGTGCTGTGGTTGGGCCAAATGAGTGGGTTGAATGTGTTACAGTCAGTTTTGTAGAGCTTTCTTGTTTGAAATATTTATATGTATTTATGCTTAACATATCATATTAATTAATGGCAATGCAGATGCCACAATCTAGCGGTAAACGAAAAATACAATAAATAGAAGCTGATCACATCTCAAAAGATCAAAGTACTGGTAAATCCAATCATCATCCTTTCACGAACCCTCCTATTGTTACGGCAGGTTCTTCAATTCCAATTGTAAAAGAAAGTCAAGGTACATCTGAACCTCAAGCTCATAAAAAGTATAAGTCTACTATTTGGGAAGCTTATGAGATATTTGTTGATTCAGAGGGAAATGAAACTAGTAGGGAAGCTTGTATATGGTGCAGAAAAGAATACTTGCCAAAAAGTGATCAAGGTACTTCGGGTTTATGGAAATACTTGAGAAAGACTTGTAGGAAATTTCCACAGAAAAAAGAATTAATAGAAGCTCACAAAGGTAAAGACAAGTCACAATCTTTGTTGAGTTTCACTAAAGGAACTAGTTCAGAGGATATCAAATTAACTTGTTGGCAATTTGATCAACAACTAGTTAGGGAAGCTTTGGTGAAAATGATCATAAAAGATGAATTTCCTTTTTGTTTTGTTGAGAGGGATGAGTTTAAGGAGTTTTGTGAAGTTAGTGTGCCTCAATTTAAAATTCCATCTAGGCACTCTATATTGAGGAATTGATTTTCTTTGTTTGTGAAGGAAAAGAAAAAATTATTTGATAGCATATCATCTCATTGTTGTAGAGTTTCATTGACTACCGACACTTGGACAAGCATTCAAAATTTGTCTTATATATGTTTGACTATTCATTTCATTGATTTTCGATGAATTATGCATAAAAGGCATTTGAACTTTTGTGTAATTAAAAGTCATTCTGGAGTTAATATTAAAAATGCTATTGAGTTTTGCATGAATGAATGGGGTTTGAGAACGTTGATGTGCATTACAGTTGAAAATGCATCAAATAATGATGTTGCAGTCGAACAATTGAAAAAAAGGCTTGTAAAGAAAAGTGTTGTACCTTTGAGAGGCGAGCATTTTCATTTGAGATGTTGTGCGCATATCCTAAACTTAATTGTCAGAGATGGCATTGTAGTAGTTGAGGGTGCTATTCAAAAAATTAGGGGTGTGGTGAAATATGTGAGGAGCAGTCATAAAAGATTAGATATGTTTAAGTTATGTGTTGAAGAAGCAAACTTGACATATAAATCTTCATTGCAATTAGATTGTACGACAAGATGGAATTCAACTTATTTGATGCTACAAACTGATATAAAATATCAAAAAGAATTTGATAAGTTGGAGGACAAAGACAAAAAGTTTTTGAAGGAGTTTGGTTTAAACGTTCCAACTGAGAGAGACTGAACAAACGCCAAAATTTTGGCTCGTTTCTTGAAAACTTTTTATGAGGTAACTTGTAAATTTTCTGGGTCATAATATTCTACCTCTAGTGCTTATTTTCCGGAGATTATTCGAATTTTGATAAAAATTGAGCTTTGTGAAATTAGTAGAGATATAATGGTGTCTAAAATGGGTATGAAAATGATGCATAAATTCACAAATATTGGGGTTCTATTCAGTCAACAAATATTATCCTTTTTGTAGCAGTAGTGTTGGATCCAAGATATAATCTCAAATATCTCAAGGTTAAGTACACTTAGCATTATGGAGAGGAATTGGCTAAAAATTTGGTGAAAAAGGTTATAAATCCTTTAATAGAGATGATGGATGATTATAAAGATTTAAATGAAGATGAATCAAAAGAAGATAATTTCTCGTCTACTTTGTTGAAGAAAAATGATGATTTCTTTGATGGTAGTGATACTTATGTTGATGATTTTTTTTGTTGAATTGGAGAGAACAAGAAGTTGCAGCTTTGGAAGAGTTGGATAGGTACTTGCAAGATAAACTTGAAAAAAATAGAATTGATTTTGATCTTCTAAACTGGTGGAAGTTAAATGAGGTAAGGTATCCTCCTTTGGCAAATGTAGCAAGGGATGTATTTGCTATCCAAGCATCACCTATGGCTTACAAATCTACATTTAGCATTGGGGGGGGAGAACTTTAGATAAATTTAGGAGTTCTTTAACACCTATTACAGCTGAAGTTCTCATATCTCTACAAAATTGGTTGAGAAGCTCAAACAAACCTATTGAAATTGAAGAATTAGTTCAATACCTTGATGATAATGAATCAGGTTAGTATACAAATCTTGTAAATTTTAATTTCACTTTTTTTATTTTATTCATTCAATTTAATAAAAATATGGTTCAATTACAATTTTCATAGGGGTCACAAGATCCAAATATTCATCCAACTATAGTTGGCCAACTAAATTTGGAATGGGTGTATTAAATTTTATAAGGTAATATTTTGTTTTTTTATTACTCTTTCATCTTAGAAATTTATGTCTACATGATTAGCAAGTTTTCATCTTTGGTTGTCCTTTTACAATGGAGGAAGAAAAGGGATGAGTTGTTGAAAAGATAATTAATTGGGTTTGGATTTTTGTTGCTGTTCCGGGATGGACCTTTAAAATGATTATTATCATGGTTGTTATTAGTTGTATTTTTTTTTGTTATATTAAGCTACCTAATTTTAGCAATTACTTAAGTAGTAATTGCTGCTAATAATGTTTGTGGTCATCTTTAGCTATTCCTTAATATTTTAAGTAATTGTTTAAAAAATGTAGTATTGCTATTATGGTTAACTTTCACTCGACTGAACAAAGCCTTGTTTTGACAAAACAAAGAACCAAATTAAGCACACAACTCGGTCCAAGTCTATTTAACATTTCTATCCTTTTCTGCACATCAAAGCTTTTGATAAGATAATGAACTTGTTTGTGGTATTCAGCCTATTTGACAAAACAAAATTGCCCCAATTTTTGTTTGAAAGATACAAAACTTAGGAATGTACAACAAAAGGTTTCGACATGAACTAACTTGGCCGGTTTGAAGAAAATAAATTGAAAAAAATGTCCGAACTCCGTTCTGTCCCGGAACCATTTTCTCCTACCCAAAATCCCCATCTCCATCCCATCCATCCCAGTATTTTAAACCTATGGGACACGTCTGGATCTTCAAAAAAAATCTTCGAACTCTAGGAAGGGATTGGAGATTTGTAATCCCCATCCGCACCGTCCCATGAGCACCCCTAGCATTGAGTGGTTTATAGGTTTTATTTAAAAAATAAAATAACAAAAAATTTATTTTTATTATTTGTTTGATATTTTCAAAGTTTATAACCTTTGAAAATATAATAATTTTTAAATTTTGTTCAAATGTGAATACAATATTTAGTTATACTAATCATTAATTTTTATATTATATAATTCCATATAAACAATTTTATTGATAATATTCTAATAATAATCAAAAAAATAATTAATAATCCATTTATAATAAGATAGGTATAATTAAAATATAATTACAAAACATAAAATCATTCAGAAGCAAAGAAAAAATATATTACTATATAATAATTTTTTGTTTTTAAATTTTTTTATTTTAAGAAGTTTATCTATATTTATTTGATGAAAAATAATTATTAAATGATATTTGTCTAACTCATAATTTATTTTGTTATTATTATTTATATATAATAAACAAATAACTAATTAAATGTATTTTTAAAATCAATAAAAAAAATGAGATTTATTATTTATAATTTATTATTATGGATACCAGTTTAATTTAAATTAGATCTATCTCACTAATAATATATTTTGTAATTAATATTTTTATAAAAATAAATTGATAATAATTAAAATAAAAATTTAAATTATACTGAATAAAAATTAAAATGAGATTTAAGATTTATTATTAAAGTATAACAGTTTAATAGTTTAAGTATTTAGAGGTTTTGTAGTTAGAAGTTTTGCAATTTATATTTTAGCCTTTTAGTGGTTATAGGTTTTATATAAAAAATTAAAATAAAAAAATTTCTATAATTAGTTATATTTTCATAGGTTATAACCTTTGAAAATATAATAATATTTATAATATTTGAAATGTGAATACATATTTAGTTTATAATAATAATTAATAATTATATATCATATAAATTCCAATATAAACAATTTTATTGATAGACAATATAATAATGGATCAAAAATTAAATTATAAACTATTAATAAAAAGATAAATATTAATTAAAAAATATTTACAAAACCCAATTGATTCAAAATTAAAGTAAAATATATTACTGGATAATAATTTTTAATTTTTAAATTTTTACTTCTTTTGAAACCGTATATTTTTATATTTATTAATTATTAAGAAGTACATAGTAGTTTAATGGTTTATGTATTTAGGCATTACGGGATTTATGAGTTTACTGATTTAACTATGTATGCAATTAGTAGTTTATAGGTTTTATATAAGAAAAAAAAATAAAAAAAATTATTTTTATTATTTTTTGATATTTTCAAAGATTATAACCTTTGAAAATATAATACTTTTTAAATTTTTTTCAAAAGTGAATAAATATTTATTTATAATAATCATAATAATTATTTATTATATAAATTCAATATAAACAATTTTATTGATAGATATTCTAATAATTATCAAAAAATAAATTTAAAATCTATTATGGATAAGATTGATATTACTTAAATATAATATCAAAACCAAAAATAATTCAAAAGCAAAGCAAAATATATTACTTAATAATAATTACTTGTTTTTAAATATTTATTCTTTTTCTAAGCTTATCTATTTTTTGATGAAAAATAATTTTTATAAATTATATCTTTAACTCATAATTTATTTTATAATTAATATATATATATAAATAAAAAACTAAACAATCAAAATGAATTTTTTTAATTAAAATGAAAACAAATAAAAAGATTTATTAATTATTTTTAGGGGATCA
>JAREIK010006952.1:0-25101 GCA_029783825.1 Sapria himalayana | reverse complement strand
AATCATTATATTTGTTTTGCAATTTATTTTAATTGATATCAATCTTATTAATAAAAGTTTATTTAATTATTATTTGATAATTTTTATAATATATAACAATAAAATTACATATATTCAATTTAAATGTCTTATAATTATTAAGATTATTATAACTAAATAGTATATTTACATTTGAAAAAATTTAAAAATTATTATATTTTCAAAGTTTATAACCTTCAAAATGATAAAAATTTTAAAAAATAAGTTTTTATATTATTTATTATTTAAATAAAACTTATAAACCACTAAATGCCTAAAAATTTAAATCTCTAGACTCCTAAACACCAAATGCCCTAAATACTTAAACCATTAAACCTATATAACCTAAATAATAAATAATAAATCTCATTTTTATTTCAATTCTTTATAATTGTAAATATTCATTTTAATTATTTTTTAGTTTATTTTTCTAGAAATATTAATTACAAATAAATAATGAGTGAGACATATATAATTTTAAAAATTTTTTTTATGAAAAAAATATAAGCTTATAAAAATAAACAAAATTTCAAAAATTTAAAATTTTTTTAGTAATATAATTTACTTTGATTTTGAATTATTTTGGGTTCTGCAAATATATTTTAATTAATATCTATTTTATTAATAATAGTTTATTAATTTATTTTTTGATCATCAAAATAATATATACTAATAAAATTTTTTATATTGAATCTACATCAAATATAATTATTAAGATAATTATAACTAAGTATTCTATTCATATTTTAGAACTATAAAAAAATTATTATATTTTCAAAGGAAATAACCTTTGAAAATCACGAAAATTCATTAAAATAAATTTTTTGTTATTTCATTGATTAAATAAAACCTATAAACACCTAAATGTGTAAACATATAAATCAATAAACTCATTAACCCCAAACCCACAATAAACTTAAACCATTAAATAGGTATATTCTAAAATTAATCATAAATCTCATTTTTATTAGTATTCATTATAATTTATATATACATTTTAATTATTTATTAGTTTATTTTTATAAAAATATAAATTAAAAAATAAATTAATACTGAGACAAATATAATTTAAATAATTATTTTTCATCAAAAAATATATAAGCTTATAAATGGATACAAAAATTTAAAAATTTAAAATTAATATTTAGTAAAATATTTCATTTTGAATTTGAGTCATTTTAGGTTTTGTAAATATATTTAAACAATATTTATCTTATTAATAATTGTTTATTAATCTTTTGTATGATCATTATTATATATATATCAATATAATTGTTTATATTAAATTTACATGATATATAATTATTAAGATTATCATAACTAAATATAGTATTAACATTTAAATAAAATTAAAAATTGTTATTGGTTCAAAGGTTATATACTTCAAAAATAAGAACAAATAACAAAAAATTTTTTTTTGTTATTTTATTTTTTTAATAAAACCTATAAACTACTAAATGCCCAAATACTTAAATCACTAAATTCTTAAATCCCAAAACTCCTAAATATACAATCTTTTAAACCTGTATATTTTATCTTATTAATAATAGTTTTATTTAATATCTATTATTAATATATTTTACTTTGATTTTGAATCATTTTAGGTTTAGCAAATAAATTTTATTCAATATCTATCTTATTATAAAAGTTTATTAATTTATTTTATTATCGTCATCATAATATCTATAAAAAAAATTATTTATATTGAATTTACTTAATATAAAATTATTTAGATTATTAAAACAAAATAATATTTTCACATTTTAAAAAAATTTAAAATTTATTAAGTTTTCAAAGGTTTTAACCTTTGAAAATAAGAAAAAATAAAAAAATAAATTTTTGTTATTAGATTTTTTAAATAAAATCTATAAACCACAAATACCTAAATTCTTAATGACTAAACTCCTAACCCCTGAAGCCCATAAATACATAATCCTTTAAATTAGTATACTCTAAATAATAAAATAAATCTCATTTTTATTAGTATTCATTATAATTTTCAATATTCGTTTTAATTATTATCAGTTTATTTTTATTGAAATATTAATTACAAAATAAATTATTATTGAGACGGATATAATTTAAAAAATTTATTTTTCATCAAAAAATATAAGATTATAAAAAGAGGCAAAATTTTTAAAACAAAATATTATTATTTAGTAATTTATTTTAATTTAATTTTATATAATTTTAGATTTTGCAATTATATTTTAATTTATATCATTCTAATTAATAATAGTTTATTAATTTATTTATTGATCATATTATAATATCTATTAATAAAATTATTTAATTGATTTTACTTGATATATAAATATCAAGATTATTATAACTAAATAGTATATTCACATTTTAAAAAAATTAAAAATTTTTATATTTTCAAAGGTTATAACTTCAAAAATTAGATAAAATCACCAAATGCATAAATAGTTAAATGACTAAACCCCAAAACACCTAAATACTTAAATCATTAAAATATATTCTGAATATAAAAATAAATCTCAATTTTATTTGTATTCATTATAATTTTAAATAATATTTTAATATTTTATTAGTTTATTATATAAAATTAAAATTACAAAATAAATTATGAAGACAAATTAATTTAAATAATTTATTTATAATAACAAAAAGATAAAGTTATAAAAAAAGAAAAACATTAAAAAAATTATTATTAAGTAAAATATTTTGCTTTGAATTTGAATAAATTTAGATTTTGCAAATATATTTTAAATAATATCTATCTTATTAATAATAGTTTTTAAATTTTTTTTGATCATTTTTATAATATCTAGCAATGTAATTATTTATATTATATTTAATTGAATTATAATTATTACGATTATATAACTAAATATTATATTTACATTTGAAAAAAAAATTAGAAATTATTATATTTTAAAGGTTATAAGCTTCAAAAATTGAAAAAATAATAAAAATAAATTTTGTTATATCATTATTTAAATAACACTTATAAACAACTAAATGCCAAAAACACTTAACCTCAAAACTCCTAAACACAAAAGCCCTAAATACTTAAAGCTTTAACTCGTAAACCTTAAATATAATTTAATAATTTATTAAAATTTATTTTACAAAATAAATTATGAGTGATACAAAATATTTAAATAATTTATTTTCATCACAAAAAATATAAGTATTAAAAGAAGCAAAAACTAAAAAAAATTATTATTTAGTAAAATTTTACTTTGATTTGTATATTTTTAGGTTTTGCGATTATATTTAATTATATTTATCAGATTCATAATAGCATATTAATTTATTTTATAATATTGATATCATATCTATCAATAAAATTGTTTATATTTAATTTATATTATATAATTATAATGATTATTATACTATATATATTACATTTGAAAAAAAATTAAATTATTATATTTTCAAAGGTTATAAGCTTCAAAAATTAAAAAATAATAAAAATAATTTTTTGTTATTCATTATTTAAATAACACTTATAAACAACTAAATGCCAAAACACTTAAACCTCAAAACTCCTAAACACAAAAGCCCCTAAATACTTAAAGCTTTAAACTCGTAAACCTTAAATATAATTTAATAATTTATTAAAATTATTTTACAAAATAAATTATGAGTGATACAAATATAATTTAAATAATTTATTTTTCATCACAAAAAATATAAGCTTATTAAAAGAAGCAAAAACTAAAAAAAATTATTATTTAGTAATAAATTTTACTTTGATTTTGTATATTTTTAGGTTTTGATTATATTTTAATTTATATCTATCATATTCATAATAGCATATTAATTTATTTTATAATAATTGATATCATATCTATCAATAAAATTGTTTATATTTAATTTTATATATAATTATAATGATTATTATTACTATATATTGTATTCACATTTTTAAAAAATTTTAAAATTATTATATTTTCAAAGTTTATAACCTTTGAAAATGTTAAAAAATGTCAAAAATAATTTTTTTGTTATTTCATTGTTTAAATAAAACCTATAAACCACTAAATGTCTAAAAAAATAAATGCTAACGTCATAAACGAAAAAACCTTTAAATACTTAAAATATTAAAATGGTATATATTAATAATAATTTATAAATCTCATTTTAATTTTTATTCAGTATAATTTTAAATTTTTATTTTAATTATTTATCAGTTTATTTTTATAGAAATATTAATCACAAAATAAATTATTAGTGAGATAGATCTAATTTAAATTTGACTAGTATACCCAAAATAATAAAGAATAAATCTCAATATAATCTTTTTCATTATAATTTTAAATATTCATTTTAATTATTTATTTGTTTATTTTTATATAAATATTAATTAAAAAATAAATTATGAGTTAGACAAATATAATTTATATAAATTAATTTTCATCAAAAAAATATGGATAAACTTTTTAAAAGAAAAAAAAAATTCAAATCAACAAATTATTAAATAGTAATATATTTTTATTTCTTCTGAATCATTTCAAGTTTTTTTATTACATTTTAATTGATATCTATCTTATTAATAATAGATTATTAATTTATTTTTTGATCATTTTTAGAATATTTATCAATAATATTGTTTATATTTAATTTATATGATATATAAATATAATGATTATTATAACTAAATATCGAATTCACATTTGAAAAAAATTTAAAAATTATTATATTTTCAAATGTTATAACCTTTGAAAATATCAAAAAATAATAAAAATAAATATTTTGTTATTTTAATTTTTAAATAAAACCTATAAACCACTAAATGCATACACAGTAAAATCAGTTACCTCCTAACGCCCATAATGCCTAACTACATAAACCATTAAACTACTATATACTACGTAATAATTAAGAAATCTAATTTTTATTTCAATTTAATATTATTTTAAATATTCATTTTAATTTGTTATAAGTTTATTTTATAGAAATTATTTATTACAAATAAATTATGAGTGCGACAAATATAAATTAAATAATTTATTTTTAATCAAAAAAATATATATGCTTATAAAAGAAGTAAAATTTTTAAAATTAAAATTTTTATCTAGTAATATTTTTTACTTTAATTTTGAATCAATTTGGGTTTTGTAAATATTTTTTAATTAATATCAATTTTATTAATAATAGTTTATTAATTTAATTTTTGATCATTATTATAATATCTATCATTAAAATTGTTTATATTGAATTTTATATGATATATAATTAGTAAGATTAATATAATTATACATAGTATTCACATTTCAAAAAATTTTAAATATTATTATATTTTCAAAGGTTATAACCTATGAAAATTAGAAAAAATTACCAATTTTTTTTTGTTATTTTATTGTTTTAATAAAACCTATAAACCACTAAATGCCTAAAACATAAATGCTAAAGTCATAACACGACAAAACCTCTAAATACTTAAAATATTAACTGGTATACATTATTAATAATTCATAAATCTCATTTTAATTTTTATTCAGTATAATTTTAAATTTTTATTTTAATTATTTATTAGTTTATTTTTATAGAAATATTAATTACAAAATAAATTATAAGTGAGACAGATCTAATTTAAATTAGACTGGTATACCCAAATAATAAAGATTAAATCTCAATATTATTTTTTTATTATAATTGTAAATATTCATTTTAATATTTATTTGTTTATTTTTATATAAATATTAATTAAAAAATAAATTATGAGTTAGACAAATATTATTTATATAAATTAATTTTCATCAAAAAATATGGTTAAACTTTTTAAAAGAAAAAAAAATTTTAAAACAACAAATTATTATATAGTAATTTATTTTGATTTCTTCTGAACCACCTTAGGATTTTTATTATATGTTGTATATGTAATTTGTTTTATTTAATAATCTATTTGTATAACAAAAATTTTTCCTGTTTTAATATTTTCATGTAAGTGTAGGAAACAAAATATTAAAAGTCTGGGGATGCAACAGTATCATAATGACGGAGGTCCCGCTGACCGGTCAGCGGGCTGAAATTTTTGGAGCAGAGCCTGACCCATTCCATGATCCGACCCACTGCGGTTAAATGAATCAGGATGTTTTTTTTAATATTAAAACATTTGTAATTTTATTTTTTCGGGCGGCTGTTTTTGACCCACTGGAACTTTTCATCGTCCCTCTCTTCTTTCTGCGTGAATTTTCTGCAACTACTGTGTACTTGCATACTGTAAGACATTTCCATTTGGTTTTAATCTATAATGCATAAGCGTTTTCTGGTGGATATAGCTAGTCGTACTGAGCGACTAGCGAACCACGTTATTTTTCGGTGTTGATTTTTTTCGTTTTTGATTCTGTCATGGATGCTTGCTGAATTGGGATTATATTGCTTGTTTTTCTGTGTTTTCTGTTGTTTTTGTTTTTAATCTCACTACCATGGAAGCAAAATTACCCAACAATTGGTATCAGAGCTTGGTTTGGAATTTTTCGAGAAATTGTGCAATTAGGGTTTGTGATTTTTTTTCTGTACAAGCATATTCTGTTGAAATGGTTGGAACCCTAAACACCACGATTGAGAAATTCAATGGCAGAAATGGGTTTAGTATGTGGCAGATTAAAATGTGAGCTCATTTGAAAAACTTCGATATTTGGAGTCCTCTGGTTCAAGGCTTCGGTCCACACACTGCTGCTGCTCTTGGAATAACCGAGGCTGAGGCTTGGAGACGTGAAGAGAAAGCACACTCCACCATTCTGTTGAGCTTGTCTGATGAAGTCATTGCTGAGGTAGTAGATGAGGAATCTACTGGAGGACTGTGGCTCAAGCTTGAGTCTCTGTACATGACTAAATCATTGACGAACAAGCTTCTCTTGAAGAGAAGGCTGTTCACACTGAGGATGCAAGAGGGAACCTCTTTGAAGAAGTATCAGGATGACTTAACAGCATCCTCATGGACCTTAATAGTGTGGATGCTAAGGTGGATGATGAGGATGTTGCTACTTCTACTCTTGGTTTCTCTTCCTCCTTCCTATGAAAATTTTGTTGAATCTCTCATTGTGGGAAAAGGAGGAGATTTCACTAGAAAATGTTCGGGCTGCCCTACACTCCAGAGAGATGAAGCAGAAGGCAGTAGTTGAAAGACTTGAACAATATCCTGCTAGACTGGTGGTGACAACAGGAGGCCACAACCTATTTCATTCAAGAAGAAGGGAAATAAGATTTCAGAAGAGGTCAAAGGAGGTTGACATTTGTCACTAATGTAAACAGAAAGGGCATGGAAAACTGAGTGCCCGAAGAAGAGAGCAAGGCTGGAACAGCAAGGTCAACCTAACCCCCCCACCTGCTGCTACTGTGACTTTTGATGATCTGGATGATAGAGAAGACATTGTGTTAGTAATCTCCACAATGATCACAAGATCAGATTCTTGGATCCTAGATACTAGTGCTCTCCTTCCATATAAGCACTCACTTGGAGTGGTTCAGAAAATATGACCAAGAAGGAAGCTTGGCCATTGCTTGTGGTGGGAACAGCCAACCATGTAAGGTGGTTGGAATCGGCACAGTCAGACTGAGAACTTGGGATGGCCGAATTGTCTCACTTTCAAATGTGAGATATGTCCCTGAGATGACAATGAATCTCATTTCTCTTGCTGTTCTGGATGATCAGGGATATTCATTTAGTGGTAGAGAGGAACACTGAAGTTCACCGAGGAGATGATGTTGTACTGAAGGGGCAGAAGACTAGAACACTATACACACTGATAGGCTCCACACTGAATAGGGGCTATTGTGTCACATCCAGAGAGCCAGCATCTGAAGACAAAGCTAAACTTACCAGACTGTGGCATATGCGGCTCGCACATATGGGAAAGAAAGGTATGAAAATTCTCTCTGATCTTAATCTTCTTGTTGGTCATAGAGTTAGTAAGTTAAATTTCTGTGATCATTGTGTTTTTGGTAAGAAACATAGAACTAGTTCGGTAAGGCCATACACTGTACAAATAGTAATTTTGGATTATATCCATGTGACTGTTGGGCCCTTCTAGAGTCACATCTCTTGGGGGTGCTCGATTTTATTTATGTTTAGTGATGATTACTCCAGGATGTCCTAGATATCATGATGAAACATAAATCCGAGACTTTTATAAAGTTTAAGCAATGGGTTAGCTTAGTAGAAAATCAAACACAAAAGGAGGTTAAACTATTACGAACAGATAATGGTCTAGAATTCTGTTCGTCTGAATTTGAGGAATTCTGTAAGGACAAAGGTATAGCTAGACACTAGGACTGTTAGGGACACTCCTCAGCAAAATGGCATTGCTGAAAGAATAAACCAAACTCTTCTGGAGTGAACAAGATGTATGCTCTCTCAATCAGGCTTAGGCAAAGAGTTTTGGGCTAAAGTTGTTAATACAGCATGTCATCTGATAACTAGATCGCCACATAGTGGAATTAACTTTAAAATTCCATTGAAGTGTGGACTGGTAAACCTACAGATTATTCCAATCTGAAGGTGTTCGGGTATATTGCCTACTGTCATGTAAATGATGGTAAGCTTGAACCTCGAGAACGCAAGGGAATATATGTTAGTTATGGTGATGGAGTCAAAGGATTCCGTATCTTATCACCATCTGAAAAAAGAGTTATACTCACTAGGAGTGTTACCTTCGACGAGAGTGTCATTCTTAAACAAGTACCTAGTCCTATTCAGCTATCTCATGTTCCTCAAGCTGAAATTAAGGTGGATCTAAAATCTGATTTGTTGCTCCAAGAAAGGATAGCTGTTGTCTCTAGACAAACAATAGCTGATCATGAAATGATCTGAATCTGTTATTGAACCTGATCCTGAACTGCCACCTGAAAGTCTACTCCCTATTGCATTTCAAGGGATAGACAAAGGAGGGTAAACATAGGTCCTCCTTTGATGATTCAACATTGATGAGTTTGTAGGATTTTCCCCTACAAGTTGCCGAAGAATTGACATTCCTGAACCATCCTCCTTCAGAATGCTTGTAATTGTCTGAGTCTGAGTCATGGTTGGTTGCCATGAATGAAGAAATTGAATCTCTTCATAAGAATGGTACCTGGATCATTGTATATAAACCAAAGGGAAGAAAAATAGTGTCTTGCAAATGGGTTTTCAAGAACAAAAAAGATGCCTCAATTGCTGGTGGTTTAAAGTTTAAGGCACGTCTAGTTGCAAGAGGGTTCAGTCAGAAGAAGGTGTTGACTACAACGAGATATTCTCTCATGTAGTTAGACATACCTCAATAAGAGTGCTTCTAGCATTAGTAGCACATCAGAATCTTGAACTTGAGAAACTAGATGTCAAAAAAGCTTTTCTTCATGGAGATCTCGATGAAGAGATCTTCATGAGCCAGCCTGAAGGTTTTGAGGTATCAGGCAAGGAAACCCATGTGTGCAAGCTTCTGAAGTTCCTTTATGGACTTAAGCAGTCTCCCCGTCAGTGGTACAAGAGATTTGACTGTTTCATGACTAGTCATGAATACAATAGGTGTGACCATGACTACTGTGTTTATTTCAAAAGGCACAAGGATGAGTCATATATCTACTTGCTATTGTATGTAGATGATATGCTTATTGCTGCCAGAAATAAATCTGATATTTAGGAACTGATAGATCTCCTCAGTTCTGAATTTGATATGAAAGATCTTGGAGGAGCAAAGCAAATTTTAGGTATGGAAATATTCAGAGATAGAATTAAAAGAAAATTGTTTATTTCACAGAAACAATATATTCAGAAACTTCTATCTAGATTTGGAATGGCTTCTTGTAAGCCTCTGTCCACACCATTTGCTTCTAACCTCCATCTGACATTAGAATGTTGTCCTCAATCTGAATCTGACAAGGAACAAATGTCTAAGGTTCCTTATTCTAGTGCTGTCGGGAGCCTCATGTATCTTATGGTGTGCACCCGACCTGATATTGCTCATGCAGTAAGTGTAGTGAGTAGGTTTATGATAAACCCTGGTCAAGAGCACTGAAAGTAGTTAAGAGGATACTTAGGTACCTCAAGGGGACTTCTGATGTTGGTCTGATATTTGGTAATGAATTGAACACTTGCTGGCTAGGATATTCTGATTCCTGACTATGCAGAAATGTTGATAGTAGATGGTCTATGACTGGTTATATCTTCACTGTATGTGGTTCTGTAGTTAGCTGGAAAGCCACACTGCAATCTTCTATTACTTTATCTTCTACTGAAGCAGAGTATATGGCTCTGATTGAAGCTGTCGAAGGAAGGGATATTGCTGAAAGGTTTTCTCAAGGGCCTTGGTCTTTATGAAGAGGTTGCAACAGTTTTTTGTGACAACCTCAGTGCTATTTGTTTAGCAAAAGACCAAGTGCACCATGAGAGGACAAAGCACATTGATGTGCGATATCTTTCCTTCGATCTGAGAAGAGAGTACAAGTAAAGAAGATTGCAACTTCTGATAATCCAGATGACATGTTTACCAAACCTATTACTCTGAATAAGCTAAGACAATGTCTTGACTTACTAAACATATCAATCAGATGTAGTCCTTTTGGACTAACTGTTTATAGAGAGTGTCTCTCTATCTGTATGCAAACAAATTAAGGTGGAGATTGCTGTATATGTAATTTGTTTTTATTTAATAATCTAGTTGTATAACAAAATATTTTTTCTGTTTTAATATTTTCAAGTAAGTGTAGGAAAGGAAATATTAAAAGCCCGGAAATGCAGTAGTAGCACAATAACGGAGGTCCTCGCTGACCGGTCATCATGCTGACATTTTTTGGAGCTGAGCCTGACCCGTTCCATGGTCCGACCCAGCTGTAGGTTAAATGAACCGGATGTTTTTTTTAATATAAAACGATTTGTAATTTTATTTTTCGGGCGGCTATTTTTGACCAGTGGAACTTATTCATCGTCCCTCTCTTCTCTCTGCCGAATTTTCGCGACTGCTTGTGCTACATACAGTAAGACGTTTCCGTTTTGGTTTTAATCTGTAACGCATAAGCATTTTCTGGTGTATGTAGCTAGTCAGTACTGAGTGACTAGCGAACCACATTATTTTAGTTGTTGATTTTCTCATTTTTTATTCTGTCGTGGATGCTTGCTGAATTGGGATTATATTGCTTGTTTTTCTGTGTTTTCTGTTGTTTCTGTTTTTAATCTCACTACCATGGAAGCGCAATTACCCAACATTCTATTTTAATTGATATCTATCTTATTATAATAGATTATTAATTTATTTTTTGATCATTATTAGAATATATATCTATAAATTGTTTATATGAATTTATATGATATATAAATATAATGATTATTATAACTAAATATTGAATTCACTTTTAAAAAAAATTAAAAATTATTATATTTTCATAAGGTTATAACCTTTGAAAATATCAAAAAATAATAAAAATAATATTTTGTTATTTAATTTTTAAATAAAATCTATAAACCACTAAATGCATACATAGTTAAATCAGTAAACTCCTAAGTCCCGTAATCCCTTAATACATAAACCATTAAACCGCTATATGCTACTTAATAATTAAGAAATCTAATTTTTATTTCAATTTATTATTATTTTAAATATTCATTTTAATTAGTTATAAGTTTATTTTATAGAAATATTTATTACAAAATAAATTATGAGTGCGACAAATATAATTTAAATAATTTATTTTTAATCAAAAAAAATATATACAGCTTATAAAAGAAAGTAAAAATTTAAAAATTTAAAATTATTATCCGAGTAATATTTTTACTTTAATTTGGAATCAATTTTGGTTTATGTAAATATTTTTTAATTAAATTAATCTTATTAGTAATAGTTATTAATGTAATTTTTGATCATTATTATAATATCTATCAAAAAAATTGTTTATATAGAATTTATATGATATATAATTATTAAAATTATTATAACTTAAATATTATTATTCACATTTACAAAAAAATTTTAAATATTATTATATTTCAAAGGTTATAACCAATGAAAATGAGAAAAAATACAAAATTTTTTTTTGTTATTTTAATTGTTTAAATAAACCGTATAAACCACTAAATGCCTAAAAAATAAATCGCTAAACTCCTAAATGAAAAAACTTCTAAATACTTAAACTATTAAATTGGTATAAATTAATAATAAATCATAAATCTCATTTTAATTTTTATTAAGTATAATTTAAAATTTTTATTTTAATTATTTATCAGTTTATTTTTATAGAAATATTAATTATAAAATAAATTATTAGTGAGACAGATCTATTTTTAATAATTAATTTTTTATCAAAAATATATATACTTATAAAAAGAGGCAAAATTTTAAAAACAAAAATTTATTATTTTGTAATATATTTTATTTCGATTTGAATCATTTTAGTTTTTGCAATTATATTTTAATTTATATCATTCTTATTAATAATAGTTTATTAATTTTTATTGATCATTATTATAATATATATTAATAAAATTATTTATATTGAGTTTACATTATATATAATTTTTAAGAAGATATTTATAATAATTTTAATTTTTTTAAATTTAAAATAATATTTAGTTATAATATTCTTAAAAATTATATAAATGTAAACTCAATATAAATAATTTTATTAATATCTATTATAATAATGATCAATAAAAAATTAATAAACTATTATTAATAAGAATGATATAATTAAAATATAATTGCAAAAACTAACCGATTCTAAAATCGAAATAAAATATATTAAAAATAATAAATTTTTGTTTTTTAAAATTTTGCCTCTTTTTATACGTATATATATATAATTTTTTGATAAAAAATTAATTATTTAAATAGATCTGTCTCACTAATATTTATTTTATAATTAATATTTCTTAAAAATAACTGATAAATAATTAAAATAAAAATTTTTAAATTATACTTAATAAAATAAATGAGATGTATGATTTATTATTAATTTATACCAATTTAATAGTTTAAGTATTAGAAGTTTATTTCATTTAGGAGTTTAGCGATTTATGTTTTTAGGCATTTAGTGGTTTAGAGGTTTTATTTAAACAATAAATAACAAAAAAATTTTGTATTTTTTTCTCATTTCATTGGTTATAACCTTTGAAAATATAATAATATTTAAATGTCTTTGTAATGTGAATATAATATTTAGTTATAATAATTTTAATAATTATATATCATATAAATTCAATATAAATAATTTTTTTGATAGATATTATAATAATGATCAAAAATTACATTAATAAACTATTAATAATAAGATTAATTTAATTAAAAAATATTTACAAAACCCAAATTGATTCAAAATTAAAGTAAAAAATATTACTAGATAATAATTTTTAATTTTTAAATTTTTACTTCTTTTATAGGCGTATATATATTTTTTGATTAAAATAAATTATTTAAATTATATTTTTCGCACTCATAATTTATTTTGTAATAAATATTTATATAAAAATAAACTTATAAATAATTAAAATGAATATTTAAAATAATAATAAATTGAAATAAAAATTAGATTTCTTAATTATTAAGTAGCATATAACGATTTAATGGTTTGTGTATTAAGGGTTACGGGACTTAGGAGTTTACTGATTTAACTATGTATGCATTTAGTGGTTTATAGATTTTATTTAAAAATTAAAATAACAAAATATTTATTTTTATTATTTTTTGATAATTTCACAGGTTATATAACCTTTGAAAATATAATAATTTTTAAATTTTTTTTAAAAGTGAATTCAATATTTAGTTATAATAATCATTATATTTATATATCATATAAATTCAATATAAACAATTTTATAGATATATATTCTAATAATGATGAAAAAATAAATTAATAATCTATTATAAATAAGATAGATATCAATTAAAATAGAATGTTGGGTAATTGTGCTTCCATGGTAGTGAGATTAAAAATAGAAATAACAGAAAACACAGAAAAACAAGCAATATAATCCCAATTCAGCAAGCATCCATGACAGAATAAAAAACGAGAAAATCAACACCGAAAATAATGTGGTTCGCTAGTCACTCAGTACGACTAGCTACATACACCAGAAAATGCTTATGAGTTACAAATTAAAACCAAAACGGAAACGTCTTACTGTATGTAGCACACAGTAGTCGCAAAATTCGCTCAGAGAGAAGAGAGGGACGATGAATAGTTCCACTGGTCAAAAATAGCCGCCCGAAAAATAAAATTACAAATCGTTTTATATTAAAAAAAACATCCAGTTCATTTAACTAGAGCGGGTCGGACCATGGAACGGGTCAGGCTCAGCTCCAAAAATTTCAACATGCTGACCGGTCAGCGGGACCTCCGTTATTGTGCTACTGCTGCATTTCCGGGCTTTTAATATTTTCTTTCCTACACTTACTTGAAAATATTAAAACAGAAAAATATTTTGTTATACAAACAGATTATTAAATAAAAACAAATTACATATACAGCAATCTCCACCTTAATTTGTTTTGCATACAGATAGAGAGACACTCTCTATAAACAGTTAGTCCAAAAGGACTACATCTGATTTGATATGTTTAGTAAGTCAAGACATTGTCTTAGCTTATTCAGAGTAACAGGTTTGGTAAACATGTCAGCTGGATTATCAGAAGTTGCAATCTTCTTTACTCTTACTCTCTTCTCAGATTGAAGGAAATGATATCGCACATCAATGTGCTTTGTCCTCTCATGGTGCACTTGGTCTTTTGCTAAACAAATAGCACTGAGGTTGTCACAAAAAACTGTTGCAACCTCTTCATAAAGACCAAGGCCCTTGAGAAAACCTTTCAGCAATATACCTTCCTTCGAAGCTTCAATCAGAGCCATATACTTTGCTTCAGTAGAAGATAAAGTAATAGAAGATTGCAGTGTGGCTTTCTAGCTAACTACAGAACCACATACAGTGAAGACATAACCAGTCATAGACCGTCTACTGTCAATATTTTCTGCATAGTGCGAATCAGAATATCCTACCAGCAAGTGTTCACATTCATTACCAAATATCAGACCAACATCAGAGGTCCCCATGAGGTACCTAAGTATCCTCTTAACTACTCTCCAGTACTCTTGACTAGGGTTTATCATAAACTTACTCACTGCACTTACTGCATGAGCAATATCAGGTCGGGTGCACACCATAAGATACATGAGGCTCCCGACAACACTAGAATAAAGAACCTTAGACATTTGTTCCTTGTCAGATTCAGATAGAGGACAACATTCTAATGTCAGATGGAGGTTAGAAGCAAATGGTGTGGACAGAGGCTTACAAGAAGCCATTCCAAATCTAGATAGAAGTTTCTGAATATATTGTTTCTGTGAAAGAAACAATTTTCTTTTAATTCTATCTCTGAATATTTCCATACCTAAAATTTGCTTTGCTCCTCCAAGATCTTTCATATCAAATTCAGAACTAAGGAGATCTATCAGTTCCTAAATATCAGATTTATTTCTGGCAGTAATAAGCATATCATCTACATACAATAGCAAGTAGATATATGACTCATCCTTGTGCCTTTTGAAATAAACACAGTAGTCATGGTCACACCTATTGTATTCATGACTAGTCATGAAACAGTCAAATCTCTTGTACCACAGACGGGGAGACTGCTTAAGTCCATAAAGGGACTTCAGAAGCTGGCACACAAGGGTTTCCTTGCCTAATACCTCAAAACCTTTAGGCTGGCTCACGAAGATCTCTTCATCGAGATCTCCATGGAGAAAAGCTTTTTTGACATCTAGTTTCTCAAGTTCAAGATTCTGATGTGCTACTAATGCTAGAAGCACTCTTATTGAGGTATGTCTAACTACATGAGAGAATATCTCGTTGTAGTCAACAGCCTCTTTCTGACTGAACCCTCTTGCAACTAGACGTGCCTTAAACTTTAAACCACCAGTGATTGAGGCATCTTTTTTGTTCTTGAAAACCCATTTGCAAGACACTATTTTTCTTCCCTTTGGTTTATATACAATGATCCAGGTACCATTCTTATGAAGAGATTCAATTTCTTCATTCATGGCAACCAACCATGACTCAGACTCAGGACAATTAACAGCATTCCTGAAGGAGGATGGTTCAGGAATGTCAATTTCTTCGGCAACTTGTAGGGCAAATCCTACAAACTCATCAATGCTGAATCTCAAAGGAGGACCTATGTTTACCCTCCTTTGTCTATCCCTTGAAATGCAATAGGGAGTAGACTTTTCAGGTGCAGTTTAAGGATCAGGTTCAATAACAGATTTAGGATCATTTCATGATCAGCTATTGTTTGTCTAGAGACAACAGCTATCCTTCTTGGAGCAACAGAATCAGATTTTAGCTCCACCTTAATTTCAGCTTGAGGAACATAAGATAGCTGAATAGGACTAGGTACTTGTTTAAGAATGACATTCTCGTCGAAGGTAACACTCCTAGTGAGTATAACTCTTTTTTCAGATGGTGATAAGATACGGAATCCTTTGACTCCATCACCATAACTAACATATATTCCCTTGCGTGCTCGAGGTTCAAGCTTACCATCATTTACATGATAGTAGGCAATATACCCGAACACCTTCAGATTGGAATAATCTGCAGGTTTACCAGTCCACACATCAAATGGAATTTTAAAGTTAATTCCACTATGTGGCGAACTGTTTATCAGATGGCATGCTGTATTAACAACTTTAGCCCAAAACTCTTTGCCTAAGCCTGATTGAGAGTGCATACATCTTGTTCACTCCAGAAGAGTTTGCTTTATTCTTTCAGCAATACCATTTTCCTGAGGAGTGTCCCTAACAGTCCTGTGTCTAGCTATATCTTTGTCCTTACAAAATTCCTCAAATTTAGACGAACAGAATTCTAGACCATTATCTATTCGTAATAGTTTAACCTTCTTTTGTGTTTGATTTTCTACTAAGCTAACCCATTGCTTAAACTTTATAAAAGTCTCGGATTTATGTTTCATCATGAATATCCAGGACATCCTGAAGTAATCATCAACTAAACATAAATAAAATCGAGCACCCCCAAGAGATGTGACTCTAGAAGGGCCCCAACAGTCAACATGGATATAATCCAAAATTTTATTTGTACAGTGTATGGACTTACCGAACTTAGTTCTATTTTATTACCAAAAACACAATGATCACAGAAATTTAACTTACTAGCTCTTTGACCAACAAGAAGATTAAGATCAGAGAGAATTTTCATACCTTTCTTTCCCATATGTGCGAGCCACATATGCCACAGTCTGGTAACTTTAGCTTTGTCTTCAGATGCTGGCTCTCTGGATGTGACAGTAATAGCCCCTATTAGTGTGGAGCCTATCAGTGTGTATAGTGTTCTAGTCTTCTACCCCTTCAGTACAACATCATCTCCTCGGTGAACATTCAGTGTTCTCTCCCTACCACTAAATGAATATCCCTGATCATCCAGAACAGCAAGAGAAATGAGATTCATTGTCATCTAAGGGACATATCTCACATTTGAAAGTGAGCCAATTCGGCTATCCCAAGTTCTCAGTCTGACTGTGCCGATTCCAACCACCTTACATGGTTGGCTGTTCCCCACCATAGCATGGCCAGCTTCCTTCTTGTCATATTTTCTGAACCACTCCAAGTGAGTGCTTATATGGAAGGAAGCACCAGTATCTAGGATCCAAGAATCTGATCTTGTGATCATTGTGGAGATTACTAACACAATGTCTTTTCCATCATCCAGATCATCAAAAGTCATAGGAGCAGCAGGTGGGGGGTTAGGTTGACTTTGCTGTTCCAGCCTTGCTCTCTTCTTCGGGCACTCAGTTTTTTAATGCCCTTTCTGTTTACATTAGTGACAAATGTCAACCTTTTTTGACCTCTTCTAAATCTTATTTCCCTTCTTCTTGAATGAAATAGGTTGTGGCCTCCTGTTTGTCACCACCAGTCTAGCAGGATGTTGTTCAAGTCTTTCAACTGATGCCTTCTACTTCATCTCTCTGGAGTGTAGGGCAGCCCGAACATTTTCTAGTGAAATCTCCTCCTTTCCCACAATGAGAGATTCAACAAAATTTTCATTGGAAGGAGGAAGAGAAACCAAGAGTAGAAGAGCAACATCCTCATCATCCACCTTAGCATCCACATGTTTAAGGTCCATGAGGATGCTGTTAAAGTCATCCTGATACTTCTTCAAAGAGGTTCCCTCTTGTATCCTCAGTGTGAACAGCCTTCTCTTCAACAGAAGCTTGTTCGTCAATGATTTAGTCATGTATAGAGACTCAAGCTTGAGCCACAGTCCTGCAGCAAATTCCTCATCTACTACCTCAGCAATGACTTGATCAGACAAGCTCAACAGAATGGTGGAGTGTGCTTTCTCTTCACGTCTCCAAGCCTCAGCCTCGGTTATTCCAAGAGCAGCAGCAGTGTGTGGACCGAAGCCTTGAACCAGAGGACTCCAAATATCGAAGTTTTTCAAATGAGCTCACATTTTATTCTTCCACATACTAAACCCGTTTCTACCATTGAATTTCTCAATCGTGGTGTTTAGGGTTCCAGCCATTTCAACAGAATATTGCTTGTACACAAAAAAAATCACAAACCCTAATTGCACAATTTCTCGAAAAATTCCAAACCAAGCTCTGATACCAATTTTTGGGTAATTTTGCTTCCATGGTAGTGAGATTAAAAACAAAAACAACAGAAAACATAGAAAAACAAGCAATATAATCCCTATTCAGCAGGCATCCATGATAGAATCAAAAACGAAAAAATCAACACCAAAAATAACGTGGTTCGCTAGTCGCTCAGTACGACTAGCTATATCCACCAGAAAACGCTTATGCATTATATATTAAAACCAAAATTGAAACATCTTACAGTATGCAGTACACAGTAGTTGCGAAAATTCACGCAGAAAGAGGAGAGGGACGATGAACAGTTCCATGGGTCAAAAACAGCCGCCCGAAAAATAAAATTACAAATTGTTTTATATTAAAAAAAACATCAGATTCATTTAACCGTAGTGGGTCGGATCATGGAATGGGTCAGACTCTGCTCCAAAAATTTCAGCCGGCTGACCGGTCAGTGGGACCTCCGTCATTATGATACTGTTGCATCCCCAGACTTTTAATATTTTGTTTCCTACACTTACATGAAAATATTAAAACAGGAAAACATTTTGTTATACAAATAGATTATTAAATAAAAACAAAATTACATATACAACATATAATAAAAATCCTAAGGTGGTTCAGAAGAAATCAAAATAAATTACTATATAATAATTTGTTGTTTTAAATTTTTTTTTCTTTTAAAAAGTTTAACCATATTTTCTTGATGAAAATTAATTTATATAAATAATATTTGACTAACTCATAATTTATTTTTTAATTAATATTTATATAAAAATAAACAAATAAATAATTAAAATGAATATTTACAATTATAATCAAAAAAATAATATTGAGATTTAATCTTTATTATTTGGGTATACCAGTCTAATTTAAATTAGATCTGTCTCACTAATAATTTATTTTGTAATTAATGTTTCTATAAAAATAAACTAATAAATAATTAAAAAAAAATTTAAAATTATACTGAATAAAAATTAAAATGAGATTTATGAATAATTAATAATGTATACCAGTTTAATATTTTAAGTCTTTAGAGGTTTTGTTGTTTATGACTTTAGCAATTTATGTTTTTAGGCATTTAGTGGTTTATAGGTTTTATTAAAACAATAAAATAACAAAAAAATTGGTAATTTTTTCTAATTTTCATAGGTTATAACCTTTGAAAATATAATAATATTTAAAATTTTTTGAAATGTGAATACTATGTATAATTATATTAATCTTACTAATTATATATCGTATAAATTCAATATAAACAATTTTAATGATAGATATTATAATAATGATCAAAAATTAAATTAATAAACTATTATTAATAAAATTGATATTAATTAAAAAATATTTACAAAACCCAAATTGATTCAAAATTAAAGTAAAAAATATTACTATATAAAAATTTTAATTTTAAAAATTTTACTTCTTTTATAAGCATATATATTTTTTGATTAAAAATAAATTATTTAATTTATATTTGTCGCACTCATAATTTATTTTGTAATAAATATTTCTATAAAATAAACTTATAAAAAATTAAAATGAATATTTAAAATAATATTAAATTGAAATAAAAATTAGATCTCTTAATTATTACGTAGTATATAGTAGTTTAATGGTTTATGTAGTTAGGCATTATGGGCGTTAGGAGGTAACTGATTTTACTGTGTATGTATTTAGTGGTTTATAGGTTTTATTTAAAAATTAAAATAACAAAATATTTATTTTTATTATTTTTTGATATTTTCAAAGGTTATAACATTTGAAAATATAATAATTTTTAAATTTTTTTCAAATGTGAATTCGATATTTAGTTATAATAATCATTATATTTATATATCATATAAATTAAATATAAACAATATTATTGATAAATATTCTAAAAATGATCAAAAAATAAATTAATAATCTATTATTAATAAGATAGATATAAATTAAAATGTAATAAAAAAACTTGAAATGATTCAGAAGAAATAAAGATATTTTACTATTTAATAATTTGTTGATTTGAATTTTTTTTTCTTTTAAAAAGTTTATCCATATTTTTTTGATGAAAATTAATTTATATAAATTATATTTGTCTAACTCATAATTTATTTTTTAATTAATATTTATATAAAAATAAACAAATAAATAATTAAAATGAATATTTAAAATTATAATGAAAAAGATTATATTGAGATTTATTCTTTATTATTTTGGGTATACTAGTCAAATTTAAATTAGATCTATCTCACTAATAATTTATTTTGTGATTAATATTTCTATAAAAATAAACTGATAAATAATTAAAATAAAAATTTAAAATTATACTGAATAAAAATTAAAATGAGATTTATAAATTATTATTAATATATACCATTTTAATATTTTAAGTATTTAAATGTTTTTTCGTTTATGACGTTAGCAATTTATTTTTTTAGACATTTAGTGGTTTATAGGTTTTATTTAAACAATGAAATAACAAAAAAATTATTTTTGATATTTTTTAACATTTTCAAAGGTTATAAACTTTGAAAATATAATAATTTTAAAATTTTTTAAAAATGTGAATACAATATATAGTAATAATAATCATTATAATTATATATAATATAAATTAAATATAAACAATTTTATTGATAGATATGATATCAATTATTATAAAATAAATTAATATGCTATTATGAATCTGATAGATATAAATTAAAATATAATCGCAAAACCTAAAAATATACAAAATCAAAGTAAAATTTATTACTAAATAATAATTTTTTTTTAGTTTTTGCTTCTTTTAATAAGCTTATATTTTTTGTGATGAAAAATAAATTATTTAAATTATATTTGTATCACTCATAATTTATTTTGTAAAATAAATTTTAATAAATTATTAAATTATATTTAAGGTTTACGAGTTTAAAGCTTTAAGTATTTAGGGGCTTTTGTGTTTAGGAGTTTTGAGGTTTAAGTGTTTTGGCATTTAGTTGTTTATAAGTGTTATTTAAACAATGAAATAACAAAAAAATTATTTTTGATATTTTTTAATATTTTCAAAGGTTATAATCTTTGAAAATATAATAATTTTAAAATTTTTTAAAAATGTGAATACAATATATAGTAATAATAATCATTATAATTATATAATATAAATTAAATATAAACAATTTTATTGATAGATATGATATCAATTATTATAAAATAAATTAATATGCTATTATGAATCTGATAAATATAAATTAAAATATAATCGCAAAACCTAAAAATATACAAAATCAAAGTAAAATTTATTACTAAATAATAATTTTTTTTTAGTTTTTGCTTCTTTTAATAAGCTTATATTTTTTGTGATGAAAAATAAATTATTTAAATTATATTTGTATCACTCATAATTTATTTTGTAAAATAAATTTTAATAAATTATTAAATTATATTTAAGGTTTACGAGTTTAAAGCTTTAAGTATTTAGGGGCTTTTGTGTTTAGGAGTTTTGAGGTTTAAGTGTTTTGGCATTTAGTTGTTTATAAGTGTTATTTAAATAATGATATAACAAAAAATTTATTTTATTATTTTTTCTAATTTTTGAAGCTTATAAACTTTTAAAATATAATAATTTCTAATTTTTTTTCAAATGTAAATATAATATTTAGTTATAATAATCGTAATAATTATAATTCAATTAAATATAATATAAATAATTACATTGCTAGATATTATAAAAATGATCAAAAAAAATTTAATAAACTATTATTAATAAGATAGATATTATTTAAAATATATTTGCAAAATCTAAATTTATTCAAATTCAAAGCAAAATATTTTACTTAATAAGAATTTTTTTAATGTTTTTCTTTTTTATAACTTTATATTTTTGTTATTATAAATAAATTATTTAAATTAATTTGTCTTCATAATTTATTTTGTAATTTATAATTTTATAATAATAAACTAATAAATAATTAAAATAATTATTTAAAATTATAATGAATACAAATAAAATTGAGATTTATTATTTATTATTCAGAATATATAGGTTTAATGATTTAAGTATTTAGGTGTTTTGGGGTTTAGTCATTTAACTGTTTATGCATTTGGTGATTTTATCTAATTTTTGAAGTTATAACCTTTGAAAATATAAAAATTTTTAATTTTTTTAAATGTGAATATACTATTTAGTTATAATAATCTTGATATTTATATATCAAGTAAAATCAATATAAATAATTTTATTAATAGATATTATAATAATGATCAATAAATAAATTAATAAACTATTATTAATTAGAATGATATAAATTAAAATATAATTGCAAAATCTAAAATTATATAAAATTAAATTAAAATAAATTACTAAATAATAATATTTTGTTTTAAAAATTTTGCCTCTTTTTATAATCTTATATTTTTTTGATGAAAAATAAATTTTTTAAATTATATCCGTCTCAATAATAATTTATTTTGTAATTAATATTTCAATAAAATAAACTGATAAATAATTAAACGAATATTGAAAATTATAATGAATACTAATAAAAATGAGATTTATTATTTATTATTTAGAGTATACTAATTTAAAGGATTATGTATTTATGGGCTTCAGGGGTTAGGAGTTTAGTCATTAAGAATTTAGGTATTTTGTGGTTTATAGATTTTATTTAAAAAATCTAATAACAAAAAATTTATTTTTTTATTTTTTCTTATTTTCAAAGGTTAAAACCTTTGAAAACTTAATAAATTTTAAATTTTTTTAAAATGTGAAAATATTATTTTGTTTTAATAATCTAAATAATTTTATATTAAGTAAATTCAATATAAATAATTTTTTTTATAGATATTATGATGACGATAATAAAATAAATTAATAAACTTTTATTAATAAGATAGATATTGAATAAAATTTATTTGCTAAACCTAAAATGATTCAAAATCAAAGTAAAATATATTAATAAGATAGATATTAAATAAAACTATTATTAATAAGATAAAATATACAGGTTTAAAAGATTGTATATTTAGGAGTTTGGGATTTAAGAATTTAGTGATTTATGTATTTGGGCATTTAGTAGTTTATAGGTTTTATTAAAAAAATAAAATAACAAAAAAAAATTTTTTGTTATTTGTTCTTATTTTTGAAGTATATAACCTTTGAACCAATAACAATTTTTAATTTTATTTAAATGTTAATACTATATTTAGTTATGATAATCTTAATAATTATATATCATGTAAATTTAATATAAACAATTATATTGATATTATTATAATAATGATCATACAAAAGATTAATAAACAATTATTAATAAGATAAATATTGTTTAAATATATTTACAAAACCTAAAATGACTCAAATTCAAAATGAAATATTTTACTAAATATTAATTTTAAATTTTTAAATTTTTGTATCCATTTATAAGCTTATATATTTTTTGATGAAAAATAAATTATTTAAATTATATTTGTCTCAGTATTAATTTATTTTTTAATTTATATTTTTATAAAAATAAACTAATAAATAATTAAAATGTATATATAAATTATAATGAATACTAATAAAAATGAGATTTATGATTAATTATTTAGAATATACCTATTTAATGGTTTAAGTTTATTGTGGGTTTGGGGTTAATGAGTTTATTGATTTATATGTTTACACATTTAGGTGTTTATAGGTTTTATTTAATCAATGAAATAACAAAAAATTTATTTTAATGAATTTTCGTGATTTTCAAAGGTTATTTCCTTTGAAAATATAATAATTTTTTTATAGTTCTAAAATATGAATAGAATACTTAGTTATATTAATCTTAATAATTATATTTGATGTAGATTCAATATAAAAAATTTTATTAGTATATATTATTTTGATGATCAAAAAATAAATTAATAAACTATTATTAATAAAATAGATATTAATTAAAATATATTTGCAGAACCCAAAATAATTCAAAATCAAAGTAAATTATATTACTAAAAAAATTTTAAATTTTTGAAATTTTGTTTATTTTTATAAGCTTATATTTTTTTCATAAAAAAAATTTTTAAAATTATATATGTCTCACTCATTATTTATTTTGTAATTAATATTTCTAGAAAAAAACTAAAAAATAATTAAAATGAATATTTACAATTATAAAGAATAGAAATAAAAATGAGATTTATTATTTATTATTTAGGTTATATAGGTTTAATGGTTTAAGTATTTAGGGCATTTTGGTGTTTAGGAGTCTAGAGATTTAAATTTTTAGGCATTTAGTGGTTTATAAGTTTTATTTAAATAATAAAATAATATAAAAATTATTTTTTTGAATTTTTATCATTTTTGAAGGTTATAAACTTTGAAAATATAATAATTTTTAAATTTTTTTCAAATGTAAATATACTATTTAGTTATAATAATCTTAATAATTATAAGACATTTAAATTGAATATATGTAATTTTATTGATATATTATAAAAATTATCAAATAATAATTAAATAAACTTTTATTAATAAGATTGATATCAATTAAAATATAATTGCAAAACAATATATAATGATTCAAAATCAAAGTAAAATATATTA